>VWZV01001498.1:0-13698 GCA_013397155.1 Irena cyanogastra | reverse complement strand
AAGAAAAAATAAAAAGAAGGAAATTTGTTGACTTTATAGTTTTTGAAGAGATGCTTGGAGGATGAGTAATATTCTATAGCCCATCTTGTCTCCTGATAGGCAGCCATTTACGACGATGTAGATACTTCAGCCCTGATTTGTTAGCAGTGTAGAACTGCCCAGTNTAGATACTTCAGCCCTGATTTGTTAGCAGTGTAGAACTGCCCAGTATAGTGTAAAATAGTGAGCCAAGCTGTAAAATGGTGAACAGATGGATACAGTCAGGATTTTTAAGATTACTTTTAAATGTCCAATATTTCAGATTTTAAACTTCCCACAAGCTAATATCTCCCTCAGCATAAACTTGTAAAAGCAGAGTAATCAAGGTTTGACCTTGTCAGACTGCTAGTGAGCAAGAGGAAACTGTTAACTGCTTACTCACAAAGCAGCTGTACAGTGTCATACAAGACCTCTATGCCTTTAAATCTGAGCCTCATGCATTTACCTAATTTATCTATTCATCAGTTTGCTGTGTCACCCTGTCCTTCATTAGCTCATGTCATCAATAGATTAAATACAGTTATTTGACTATGAATAAATTGGGTGTTAGCCTCCTCCCACAGTGAAATACTCTGGAAAAGTTGTCACAGAAAGTAATCCCTAATGTGACCTTAAGCTCTTCCTTCTTGTTAATTTTAATTAACTAACATGCCAATCAGATTTTTAGTGCAACTTTTTTTCCTAGCCATTATCACTGTTTTTGTAGATCTTGATTTTAATCTATGTATTGGTACCTCTGCCCAGCTGCCTCTGAGTGCATGGATGTGCATTTTCATATTGGGTTACTCAGGCAATTTGCAAAACTGTGGAAGATCAACAATGCCATCTGCAGGTGTAAGATAACTCCTGATCTGGAGACACACTTTCTTTAGATTTTTTGTTTTCCTACCTTAGATTAGGCTACTTTTTTCCTAGAGTGAAATTAATGATGGACAAAACTGTGTATGTCTGTTTTTCCAGACAGCACCTAGATAAAAAAATTTTGGCTTTGATATTATTAACATATACAAAAGATTGAATGGAGGGGTTTTTAGACTTATTCAAGCCGCTCAAAGATATTCAACCTGTGAAATGGAACTTTAAAACCTGTTTAAAGGCTATCTTTCCAGCTTCCTAATATTCTTGGAGTTCCAGCAAATTTGTGAATAGAGCCAGGACTACTTTTCTCATGATCCGTCACATTCTCTTATATGAAAGTGGAGCTAGTAGCAAACCCTAGAAGGATGCATATGCTGTGGTTACTCCCTTTGTTTTGTAATTTCTTTTTCCCTGACTTCTCTTCCAGACAGAATTTCAGGCATAGGGTGAGGTATAAATGTCACAGAGTACAATAAGTGATGTGACAGAATGAGTGGATTACTGGTAATGTACAGTTCAGAGTATTTAATCTGTGTCAAAGTCTTCTGTTAGTAAAAGTTAATCTTTGCCTCCCTACTGAAGACAAAGAAGATTCACAATTCAGTGAAATTACAAACTGTGAGGAAATAAGTACACTAGTTATGAGCTTCCTAAAAATTTCCCATTAAATTAACTAACTTCTACCATCGTTAAAGTGAAAGAAAATCGCCAATTTTATTTTTTAGAAATTACTTTTTTTTTTTCTCATCTGGGTCAGCATGTTATTAGAAGAAAGAAAATCTCATGGTCAGAGACCAGAAACTTCTGAGTATTGCTCTTATTCTTTAACTGTATCAGTGGCTCTGGGCAAAAGCAAAGGTTTTTGTGCTCACTACCTATATCTGTAAAATTAGAATCTAATTCCTTACTTCTCACAAGGGAATTGTGAGCTTTTGATTAGATAATGCTAGTAAGTTGTTTGAATCTGTAAGTCACAAAAAATATTCGTAAAACAGTACTCTGTTATAAATACACTTCTTAGAGAATGTAAAATTAGTAGTCGTTTAGAAAAGTTTCAAGATCAAGTATTTTCATGAGTGAAAGTAACTTAGTCTTCTCAGTAAGGCAACTCAACTGAAAGGTTTTGTTCAGAAAGGAGATATTTAACTTCATGCAATTTATTCAGGAGTTTGTTCTAAATCTAACAAAGGCAATGTGATCCTTTGAAAAAACTTTTTTTCCCCCACAGTTCATTAATATTAAGCTAAAATGTCATTGTGATTGATTTATTTCAAGTTCCCCCAAAAATTAACTTTGCATATCTTCTTAAAATTAATAATTTTGGAATTATTAAGAATGGATTTTTTGTATGAAAAATATTTTAGAAATAAAATGTTTCACAACTCTGCCTAAATGTGTTTTATGATACCAGAAAATATTTCAGGATCGTCAAATAAATACAGATAAACATACTCAAAATCATAAGCTGCTTTTTCTGACTTCACCAAACTGCATTAGATTTTAAAACATTTGCAATATATTTCTTGGCTAGTAATGAATTTATGTAAATGTACTCTTATTCTTAATTTGGCCTCTCCATTTTTAGAGGCTATCACCCATAGCTGATGGCCAGATGCACTTGCAAGCAGCTTTGCCCCCCAGCATGACAGCGCATAATTTTTCGTAATGCCATCTTCCCTGTGTCTATATGTCTCCCTCTCTCCCCCCAGTCTTTTGTATTTAGTGAATTTACCTTGGATTACATTCTGAAATAGATTTTACAATAGTCTAATGAACTGGCTGCATGATAACAACTCTGTTGACCTTGTAAGCACAAATGTGAAATTCAGTGCTGCACCTCTAACAGGCATGAATGAACCAGCAGATGCAGCAGAAGTGTGAAGGGGTTGATTAGCTCAAAGGTACCTTTGAGACCACCAAAAACAAACTGCTGTAAAGGACAATTAGCATTGCAATGCCTTTCCTGAATTTTCCTATGGATCAGAAGGCTGTACTGAATCTCAATAATGCTTCGTATCCCAAGACATTCTATGCCTGTGAGGAAGTGCTTTTTATATGACTCCTACATCCCACCTACTGAGAAAATCCTTTATCACTAAGCTAAGTGTTGAAGTGTTTTTCCATCCTTTCCAAATCACTATATCACAAAATGTACCACCTGTGCACAGAAAAGGAAAATAATAGGTTTCCTTTCCCTTCCCTGGCTCTGATTAAAAGTAAATTAGACAGAAAACTGTTTAAATGTAAGTTTTTCCTCTGTCTCTGTGGGTCTCTATTAACACAGAAGTAAACAGAGAGAAGTTTCTTAATATTTCTGTACTTTGGTAATACCTGCAGTTAAGGTAGTTTAAAATTGTGTTTGTGACCTTCACATAAATGCTGTTGCTTGGGAAAGCTAAAAGATGCTTGCATTGCCAGATGATTTGTTTGAGGTGCTATGATTGAGATAAAATACAAGTAAGACAAGTGCAATTTTAGGAGCTTATCAAAATTTCTTTGAGCTGATTTACATTTTGCCAGTGCTAATATCTGGCATCCTGCCTCAGTGTCTAAAGCCTCAGGTTAAAGCAACTGTTTAAAGAGAACTTAAACCACTTTTCCCCTTTACTTCTTATATATTAATCCTCTCAACCCTCCCCTGCAACCAATACAATTTCTTGTACATATCTTGACATATTGCCC
This sequence comes from Irena cyanogastra, assembly GCA_013397155.1. NCBI lineage: Eukaryota > Metazoa > Chordata > Aves > Passeriformes > Irenidae > Irena > Irena cyanogastra. The sequence continues at coordinate 10,119 of VWZV01001498.1, read as the reverse complement.
TCCTTGGATGCACCAGTATTGCTGAATACCTCAATCAGCTCTGTGAGTGCACAGTAGAGTGCTTCTCATGTTCATAAGGATGAAATATACATAAAAACTGAAATCCAGTATTTGAGAATAATAGTTTGACTGTCCCATTATAGATAACATACTCTGAATTCTACCTTTGAAGGAGTTATATTTCAGCTGGATAATAACTCAGCTTTAGTCCATTTTAGTAAAAGATTGACTCTCTTAATTACCTACCACTTGATAATATCTTTTATATTAACAAGGAATCCTCCTGGCAATTGTTGTCATAGGAAGGACCACTATTCCATAGTTAGAATAAAAAAAAAAATTATTCATAATCTGATTTTAAAATTCTCTTTAAATCCTAACCCTAGTTCCTATATATTTCTCCTGATGTATAATTATCCATTTGGAGGGAAAATGAGAAAGAACTTGGCTCAATACCTGTCTTGACCTGCTTAATTGACAATTACAAAGATAAGCTTCATGCTACATGTAGCTTTTTTCACTTTTAGAGATATAAGGGTTATTATTAGTGTCATTATTATTAACTGTAGCCACTAGATACTATCATTATTTTACTATCTTGTCATCTTTATGGATTTATATCTATAAAGCTTTATTGACTCCTCCCTCCCTAAACTGCAACACTCTAAAGGCAAGAGTGAACCTACCTACAGTTCTGGATTAATAAACCAGGACTTTAGCACTTAAAATAGCATTGCAGAAACCTAATTATCTTCTACATACTAATCTATCATACTGTCAATCTTCCTCAATCAATCTGAAAAAAGCATGATTTTTGGCTAAATTTTTTCAAAGCAGTTTTCAGGTTGTTAAAAGAACGGGCATAATTTCTCACTGAGATTATATTCCTTCATTTCCTGCGTGTTCAATTTATCCTTGTCTGCAATGGGTCCAAATCTGCTAAACCAAGGTGGATGGAGTGTATTGATGCCAACAGGGTATTACTTGTCACATAAAGCATTTGACCTGTATGCAAGCAATAGAAAACAGAAAGGCAGAAAACTTCTAACCCACTTGTCTTGCAAATGCTGCTTTTAGGCAGATCCTGGGAAAAAAAAACAGAACAACTCTACATGAATAAACACATATTGTCTCATTTGATATCATATTAATTTTTCAACTATCTTAATATGTGGAAAACCAGATTGTCTCAGTCTTGTGTTTTTGCTTTAACTCATATGTCAAACAGAAGGCCTGGTTTCCGGTTAACTTCCTTGAACATATTTTAAGATAGCAGAACATTGCAAGTCAAAGGGAATCAGCCATGAAGCAGAGCTAGACCTACACAGAATTATTGTTATCTGAAGGAAATAAGAGAAGTTTATAACCATTTCTTTCACCTTTTCTTTTATTTTGCTTTGTTTGTCTGGTGTCATTAAATAGCTGGGGAAAGGGAGGAACACTTTTCAACAATGCTTCTAAACTTGTTTTTCAGCTAGTGAAAAACAGTCATTTACAGTAAAACTGCTTTGCACTTTGCAGAAACAAAATGTGTGAATCACAGCAGATGAAGGAGATGCTGATTAAAGCATAAATTTTGCTTGCTGTATCATTTTTTTTCTTTGCAGACTGGTTCTTATCTTTGTCATCATTAAACTCTGACTCACACTGAAAAAGCTTGGAAGAAAAGTTTATTCTTGTGGGTGTCTTAACATCTGGAGTAAAGGACATAATAAAACATTAATTCCAAATGGCAGAGACATTGTCTTTTGTCCACAAGGTAGCAAATTCCACAGGTCTCGTTCATGAAATATGACCTGACCATATTACATGGTTACAAAAGCTGTAGAAGTCTGACACTTCAGGGAGATCTATTGTGCATGGACAATTCATCCGTGAAAGGACAGTAGCTCCAGAATGTCCGAGAGGCACTGATTTCACTGTGAATGAACAGAACGATCACCATGTTGGTATGGTTTAGGCTATTATTAATCAGAGTTTGTAAATATGAAAATGAATTGGGCTGTACACACGCTGTACTTAACTGTCTAGGATTTATGGGCACTGGCCTTTCACAGGGTAAAAGAGAGGAAGGAAAGGGAAGCAAATTTCCTCAAATAAGTCCATGCATCTGTTTATCTAAAATTCTGTTAGGAATTCACTGATCATACACAGATTTTGGTGTCTTAGGTAGTATCCCCAGTTACTTTTACGGCTATTAGGGAAAATAGGCACCACTAAAGCACAAAATGTATTGTTTCAAAGCAGACGTCTAAAATACACTGGTTGAATTGAACTGAAAAAAACCAAAACAAATCAAGCCAACTGACAACCTTCCCCCCAGTAAAACAAAACCAAGAGATTCCAAAACAGGATTAAAAATTACCCCTGACTGGGGAAAAAAAAAGCACACATCCATCAGACAAACACGTCTGCACCGAAATGTCTACAGATAGATAAGAAGTATCCCACTGAAATTGTGCACTGATTGTTCTCAGTCTTCAAAGCCTTAGTGCCTTACAGGTTTTGGATGGTCATGCACTGTGTGTTGCCTAAAATGACAAACGTTCATCTTTATACGCCTCACAATTTACAAATATGCTGTGTAATTTTCCATAATTATAACCTGTTACAGATTCAGTCATTCATCTAAGGTAACATGGAGCACAGGTATAACATATCAGGAACATTTTTTTTTTCTTTTTTAGGAATAATAATAAATAAGGGAGTAAGCATGACAATGGAATTTAATACTTCAGTATTTTGTATTCTGTAATATTACTTCAAATCTCTTAATTACTTTCATCAGACGTGTATTTAGCACATCAGTAGAACACAGAACACTTTGTTTTGATTTACTGCAGTATAAATCACATTTCTTATTCTTATAAAATATCTGGTATTTTCCTACTGTAGTATGTTAGACAAAAAGCTATTTTCGATTTTTCTGAAGCAGTCAATTTGCCTGTTGCTAAAGCGAACATGATAATCAATAAAATCAATCCAGAAGTCTCACAAAAGGATTTTGGAACTGAGCATCAAGCTTGTCACTGTGAAACTAGAGGTCAAGTTTTACGCTGAACTACAGGCAACCACATTTTCATCAGAGAGCTTACACTCATGCACTCAGCAGTAGTGGCTGTAAGAACATTTGACTTTCTAAAGGTCACAGTTTAAATCCAGCAATGAATTTCAGATTTTGTGACATTTGATACTGCAATGCCAGAAAGTTAAGCACCAAGATTCATCACCCTGACTTTCTAATTCCTTCTGCTGAAAGTAGATATAGACGTTCAAGGTGGGTGTGATGCAGCTCATTTAGTGGTTTAGGTAGTGGTCCCTACTTCTAACACACCTGCTCATCTTTCTTCTGACTCAGAAAATGAAGAGGAAGTGAAAGAGGAAGTGTATGAGCAACAATCATGTTGCCCTGAAAAATAGAATACAATCAGCAGTACTGAACAGATACCTTGTTTAGTGGCTTTCCTGAAGGGGAGGAGGAGGTATTGTTCTCTCTTGTGACCAGAGACAGTATTCAAGGGAATGGCCTGAAATTGTTGGGGGGGGAGGGCGGGGAGTTAGGTTGGACACCAGGAAAATGTTTTTAACCCAGAAGGTGTTTGGGCACTGGAACAGGCTCCCCATGGAGTGGTCACAGCACCAAGGCTGACAGAGACAAGAAGCATTTGCACAATGCTCTCAGGCACGTGGTATCTCTTGGGGATGGTCCTGTGAAGGGCAAGGAGTTGGACTTTGTTGATCTTTGTGGATCCCTTCCAACTCAAGATATTCCATAATTCTATGATTATTCTTTTTTTTGGGAGGGGAAGGGTTTGCAATAATATTGTATTTTTGGAAGGTGGAACAAAGGGAAGGAATTTGGAAAAGGTTAATATAATTTGATAAATTTAATCATTTCAATCAGTCTCCTGAATTCAGGGAGATAAATTCCATTTCACATACCTGATTCTGTTGGGAGATGAAAGCTTTTTTGTGTGACCTGTAAATGTTATCGCAAACAGTAACAGTATTTGACAAATGGTTTAATCACTACAGTGTAGATCAACACATTTTTCTTTGCTGTAATAAAGTGTCTCTTCTTAGAAAGCATATGGATTTATATTTTTCCAAATTTATATAAAGTCTCATATACGTGCTAACCTTGTTTTACTCTAAAAAAACTGAAATGTTTCACAAGACAAATGTCCATACTTTCCTAACAGGTCACATGTTATTTTCAAGGGTTTAGTCATTTACAGCTTCTTGTGTCTTTTGGGACAGCTGTCATGTTTAAACACAGGCTTAGCCTCCCTTCCATCAAAAAACTACACAAGAGAATCAATATCAAAAGCCAGTCAATTACAAAAATTCTTATATGAAACCTAATAACAGATTTTCTCAGGTGACAATTGGTACTGCAGCTGTATACACATCTCAAAGAGCACCCACGCCAAATTATGAACATTCCCACTGCATCATAATATGTGTTACATGGGAAAGGAAAACACTTATTCTGGAAAAGGCAATTTCAATAATTAAAACATGAATGCTGCTAGGACTTCTCACATTTGTTGTTTCAATCCTTGGGTGATTCAGCAACAGCTAGTGAAACTGCCAATACAACATTATTGGAACTGAGCACTGATGCAGCCTTCTGTGTGAGGTTGCTCCAGCCCACTGATCATCCTCATGGCCCTCCTCTGGACCTGCTCTGGCATGTCCATGTCCTTCTTTTGTTGGAGGCCCCAGACCTGGACACAGTTTTCCAGGTGGAATCTCATATAAGGGCAGAGTAGAAGGAGGCAATCACCTGCCTTGATCTGCTAGTCGTGTTGCTTTTGATGCAGCCCAGGATACAGTTTGCTTTCTGGGCTTCAATGAATTTTCAGAAATTAAATTAAATTAAATTATTTTGTAGAATGACTCAGTGATGCGGCTCAGAAGGGATTCACAGAATTCACAGAATCACTGGGAATTCAGTGAATCAAGATCATTGAGTCCAGCCTGTGCCCTAACATCTCAACTAAACCATGGCACCAAGTGCCACATCCAGTCTTTTTTTAAAAGCCACCCAGGGATGGTGACTCCACCACCTCCCTGGGCAGGCCATCCCAGAACTTTATCACTCTTTCCATGCAAAACTTTTTCTTGATATCCAACCTATATTTCCCTTGATGCAGCTTGAGACTGTGACCTCTGTTTCTGTCAGTTGCTGCCTGAAGAAAGAGACCAACCCTCACCTAACTACAGCCACCTTTCGGGGAGTTGTAGAGAGTGATAAGGTCACCTCTGAGTCTCCTTTTCTCCAGGCTAAACAGCCCCAGCTTCCTCAGTCATTCCTCACAGGGCTTGTGTTCCAAGCCCTTCATCAACCTGGTTGACCTCCTCTAGACAAGTTCAAGCATCTCAATGTCCTTCCCAAACTGAGGGGCCCAGAACTGGATACTTACTGGATCCACACTGGATCTTAAAGATCATCTAGTTTCAAGCCCCCTGCAATGGGCAGGGATGCCTTCCTTCAGACCAGGTGCCTCAAAGCCCCATCCAACCTGGTCATTGTTAATTTATTTTCAAAAATCTGAAAACAACATGCTATTAAGTAGTTTTAGTTGGTTTTCTTTCTTTTTTTTTAATTCCAGAGCTATTGAATTAAAATATATCTATTCTTTTAGTAATCAAATTTTCTAATGAAACTGACAACATTTTTGTTGTATTTTGTTAATGAAGTTATAATTATCAGATATAACTTTATGATCTGAAATTCTTGAGCTCCATCCATTAGTACTTCCTCTTTTGTTTCTTATTATTTCTTGACTCAGACTCAGTATATCTGGTATAGCCATGCTGAAGCTGCCTTACTTCAGTATTAAACTTTCTTTCTGTTATGCAGTCACACTGAGGGATTGCACAGACTATAGCTGCATTTCTCCACGAATACAATGTAAGTGACATCTCTTTGTAAATTACACTTTTCATTTTAAGCAATTTCCTCATATTTCAAAGTCCTCTGCAGTTAATGCATACTGGGAGCTTCCCCGTGTATTTGTGTTTATTCATTAAATAAGTAGGATTTCTCTTAAAACCCAATGTGACCTGTGCAAATTCCACCTGAGTCAGTTTCATAAAATATTGTCTTTCCTTGAATTTACACTGGAAAATAATAATATTAATCAATAATGATGAATATATGTTAGTCACCTAATTTATTTTACAAAAAAATTTCATGCATTTTTTTAATAAATGGCTATAGGTTATATTAATATGGCTAGCATATATATGAGGATTGATTCTTTCTTACCAAAACATTTAAGCTTTTAGAAAAACACACACATATGTAAAAATACATATGTACAGTGAGAACAGGAACATATGAAAGAGCATGAAGAACATATTTTATCTTTTTTCTGCAAAGTAAAATGATGCAATAGGGAATGTATAAACATAATAGAAATTGATTTTACATGGCTGCTTCTGGAACAAATTTAAGCACATTTTTCATAGTCTTCCAGTTTGTTAAGAAACTAAAAGTCATATAAATTTAATGAAAAATTATAGTAGGGAATATTTCAAGTAGCATTTATCTAAAACCAAGAATATCTTTGAATAGAAGAAGAAATTACAGAATTATGTATGTTTCACTTAATCATCCTTAGAAGTTGCAATATTTTTAGAGAATGTCTAGAACTATTAAATGACCTTCACTTGACTTGAGGTTTTAAATTCACACCATGGCAAGACATTTGCCTTGGTGCAATTACATTATGAACTATATCTGGATTATATTCACTTTCTTTACTTTTCATTATTCTCCTGCACAGAACCTCTAGCTTTCATTATGTGGATTCCAGATAAATCCAAGGTCAAATTTACATTACAAGAGCTTTACTGAAAGGTTATGTAGCTATGTAATATTTTGCCACCTATCTTTTGAAACTGTTTGAAATCCAAAAGGAGTCATGGAGTATGGTAAAGAGATAAGATGTGTTTCAGGCATTTGTTTTCAAATTTGAATGTAAATAGAAACTAAAAAGAAAAATATCCACATGGAAGGCAGGATATCTAAATATAGTTTACTATTTAATCTCTTAATCTTGCAACAAGTTTACACAAAATAATATATGACTTGCAAAACCTTTTTAAAATTCAGTAATCCAAGCATTCGGGTTTATAAAATTAGTCTGACATGGAAGACTACTTTTAGGGGTCTATCCTTCCAAACTTTCCTTTTGCTATCACATGGCTTGACACTGATTGGGAAATTCATTAATCTAATTTTTACATCGGGAACTATTAAGTGAAGCGGATATTTGAAGTCATTTTCTTGTTCGAAAACTAGAATCCTCCCACAAACACCCCTCAGGAATTCATATATAGTGTTTTTGAATGCCTACACATCACTTAGAAGAAATCCAATAGTGAAGAAAATAAATTACAACAAATCAATTATTGGGTAAATGCTGGTTTATTGATATTCTTTCACAATCAGATTGGTTATTAGTCTTCTACTTAGTTCTTAGTTCAGAACTATTAGTTCAGTATTTGGAAACAATCATAGGAGAAATAAACAGGAAAGAAACAGCAGTTTTTGACAGCATCGTCCTGTGTAAATGTAGTGGAATGCTTACTAGACTTACAAAACTGACAAAGATTGACATAGAACATCAGAGGAAAAGTTCAAAGTGTTTGACTTTCATAATTAATTTTCAGTCCTTTGACTTTAAACCAGATTAAACACATTGATCTTACAGTTTTTATTTAAAATATTCATATTAATTTTTATATATTTTTCTTTCATTTTAATATCTGTCATGCGTTGAAGACAATGTGAAAAGAACAGTGGTATGCCATCTCTTTTTACTACAAAGTGAAAAACTGTTTATCTGACAGTGGTGCTAAATACTAACTTGCAAACTTACTAGCAGGGATTTCTGGCTATGCTTGACTGAGCAATGGTTTTACAATTTATTATTAACAAATTTTATGCACACTAGAAATGAGCTTTCATTATCAAAGTAATTTTTTGGTGTAAACAGCAGTCAGAAAGGCAAGGTTGCATGTCAACCAGACTGCTGTGTGACCTCTTGCAAATCAAGTCACTTCTTCATAACACATACAAGAGGGGTAATAATAACTCCCTTCCCTTCACAACTTCTGCAGATTTTATTGGATTCTTACTTGATGTCTTCACTGCTGCAAAATTCATTTTCCTTTCCTTTCCTTTCCTTTCCTTTCCTTTCCTTTCCTTTCCTTTCCTTTCCTTTCCTTTCCTTTCCTTTCCTTTCCTTTCCTTTCCTTTCCTTTCCTTTCCTTCTTCCTTTTTCTTTTTGTCCTTTCCCACCCTATCCCTGTTCTAAATTGTCATAAGGACACCTAATGACCTTTGTTAATACATGAATACCAGTCATGTTTTCTTCAGTGTACTAATATAAAACTTAAATGAGATGCAAGAGACATTTTAAAACCGACAAAAATACATGAATTCCAAGAATATCACAAAGTATTGACTGACTGGCCTTGCTCGCATAAATTTTCCCTCGTGTATTCGTTGTATGCATGTAGTGAAGGCTTTCTTGAGTGAGAAAAAAAAAATAGATTACAAAAGAAAATGCCCTGACATGGGGAATCTTTTTCCAGTGAAAGCCTGCAAATATTTTTTAGTAAGAGATAGATAAGACAAATGATGTTTTATACACTTAGCTTGTGAGAGAGAAGGAAAAATGGCTCAAAGTAATGAAATAGGATGGGGAAAGATAGGAGAACTGATGGATTACAATAGACTGAAGTAAAAAATGCAAGGAACAAAGAGTAAACTGTGAAAAGAGCAGACAATAATGGCATGATTAAAAGCTTATAGTGGAGCTACAATTTAAAGAAAACATTCTAATTGTAGAATTATTGCAGAAAAGGCAGTCAAAATGGCATGCACTAGAAGCATTCAGAAAGCAGAAGTGAAGCAGCTCTAGAAACACAGATTGGAATATGTCTAGAAAGGAAGATATACATATTACTCACATTCTGAAGTCATAGCTGAGACCAGACAGAATCACTTAAAGTCATTTGATGTAAAATAATAAAAATCTGCCTATCATTTTCCATTCCGTTTTTCAACAAGTGTTTTCTTTTCTGTCTTTCCTTTTACAGCAAATAATAAAACAAGCAGACTGCAAGTGAAAAATTATGACACAGCTTTATAAAATAGCTAAATGCTTTGAGACCTGCAAAAAATGAAGACAAAAAAGAGGAAGAAATTAAAATAGGGTCTGTGGTGTGTCGTGTCCCCCCACCACTGATATTTATTTCCTTGAGCAGGGGTCTGAGTTCTGCTCTCCAGCTACAAAACTACAAGGTGTTCAGCATCTACACTATATATCCAACTTTTACACACATTCTAGTTTTCTTAGCTCTTTTCTTTTGTTAGATACAATTCCTGAAGCAGAAAAGCAAATACTAAAGAAGTTAATGAGGAAGAATGTGACTGGCATTGTGAATGTCCCATCTTCTGTCACTCTGTACCCTAACACCTACCAGCCATAACACTGAACACAGGAGCCAAAAATGTGAGTTGGGAGACAAGCATGCAATAGCAAAACCAGAAGGAAGTTGATTGTCCTGGGAGTCATGTATAGCACCTAGGTCATAGGTCAAGTATTTTTGTGTTAGAGATTAAGAAAAAATATGAAAAAGAAGCTTTAAAAGCAATTTTGTGCATTGTTTGACAAGGAAGACTAAAAATTCAATAAAAGACAGAACCTCCACCCATAATGTAACATATTTCAGAAAGGAAAAGGAAAAGGAAAAGGAAAAGGAAAAGGAAAAGGAAAAGGAAAAGGAAAAGGAAAAGGAAAAGGAAAAGGAAAAGGAAAAGGAAAAGGAAAAGGAAAGGAAAGGAAAGGAAAGGAAAGGAAAGGAAAGGAAAGGAAAGGAAAGGAAAGGAAAGGAAAGGAAAGGAAAGGAAAGGAAAGGAAAGGAAAGGAAAGGAACATCTCAATGAATTAAAGATTTCTGAAACCACTCACTGGAGAAATATAATTTTATGCGGTTAACTGAAACTCATTTTCTAGAAAGAGATGACAATAGATAAAAAATTTTACAAGCAAGTTTCAGTAATAATAGAAAAAATGTACCACTGGACACAAAAAA
>VWZV01001486.1:845-12827 GCA_013397155.1 Irena cyanogastra | reverse complement strand
TCTAATGAGTATAATAGATTTCATCACAGCATTTAATAATGATATCTATTGAAATGATTTTGGGAACTGGACTGTATCAACTTATTTCGCTCAAACCTACAAAGACCTACCTAATTTCATTCATATTTCTTCCTAATTTAGTCATGCCTTTTTGAAAGTACTGGCAGTTTTCAAGACGATTAAATGCAAAAATCTTAGCTGCAAAGAATTTCTTTCAAAGAATAACCTTGAGGGATGCATAGCTGTAAAATTTCACGTCATCCCATACATATTTGTCTCCTCTGAACAGAAAAAAATACTGCAACCTAAGATTAAATGAACAGGTGGTAGAGAGTTTCTGATTTGATCATGTTGCATTTTTAGACAGACTAATTGTTCTGATTTATGGTTATCACCTGTATTTCATGGGTGCTTGCTTCCAGCTCTAATTAATGAATTGTTTTTAACTGCTGCAATGTTAATTGTTCCTTGGATTTCAAGGAGTAGAGGAAACATGGTTGTTAGTAAATAGAGGCTTTGGTTTTATGACCCTTTTTCATGTTAGAAGTGGAAATTGTAATTGTTTGGGGTTTGTTATGGTTTTTTGTTTTGGTTTTGGTTTTTTTTTTTTGGTTCCTGTTGGTTGGCTTTAGATTGGAGTTTTTTTGTAAGACATACAATTTCACAGGATCTCTGAAATGAGAATATTAGGCTTTGTATATAGTAATGATCATGATTTATATTATACAGAAATTATTTTTAGTGTAAGACTAAAGTTTTTATTTTAAAACTTTCTCATATAAGATTATTTGACATTTTTCAGGACATAATAGATTTTTTATATAATTTGATTATTTATACCTTGTCACTATATAATACAAAACCACATTTCTATAAATCTCTTGGTAATGTTTTTTGACTAATGAATTCCTTTCAAAGATACATAAAATCTTGGTCTGAAAATTTAGAGACATGGAGAATCCATCATTTCCCTTTGCTATGTCACATCAGTGATTGTGTGAACACTAGGTACAGTTACACTGTTTTTTATAGAAGCTCTTCTGCTCATGCTATGAATAATGAAGAAAAAATAGATAACAAAAAAAAAATAGATTTATAAAAGTCAGTATTGTTACAAGACTAATGGCAGTGCAAACACAAATATGAAGTAAGATTTTTTAAAATACAAAATTACAATAATACTTTATACTACATTAAATATAATGCATAAAGTAGAAGAGATCAAAGATCATGCAGAGGTGATACGGAGAAGTGGATGAATATTGAAGTGGTTTTTTTTAAGAAAGTTATCCAAATTTCATACATAGTTACAAGAAAAACAGAGAATAGATTTCAATTAAAATAGCATTCTTATAGATGAGGTTTACGTGAAACTGTTGCTAGAAATAGAGCTAGAAAAGTTGATAAGACTTTATGGTTTGTTTTTAATTATTTTAAGTGTACAGGAGGATATTGGTGAACCATATGCAAAAAAAAGAAACAACACAACAAAACATTAAAAACCCCATAAAGGCAAAACTATCTAACTGATTCTGAAAGGTGCCTCTTTTTTTAATAAATCTATTCTTTTTAGAAATATGCAGTTTCCCCAAAAAATGTAAATTTCTGTAGTGTCATATCTTTGACAGTTCATGACTTTTTCTTGTTAGAAACACCCCTACTTATGAGCAAATTCTACAGTTGATATTACCGGTACACCTTCTATATCTTTCAGACTTTGTCTCAATATTTTCAGATTAATTTCTCGAATTTTCTTTATCATTTGCACTTTCTATAGGTAGAGAGGCTTACTGCATTAACTGACAGGCAGTTTTTAGCGCTTTATATTGTCACTAAATCCCAACATGCATATTTTGTGCTCTGGTCTCTAGTCAGACAGCTGTGGCCTAAATGTAAGCCTTCAATGCAAAACAGAGATGTTATTGCAACATGCTTGCTGCATTTCCCTGAAAAGCACAAAATCAGCAGGAACATTGCAGTGTCAAAATGATTACTGCATTCCCACCTTCACAAGGAAAAGCTCTCCATCTGAGAAAGGGACATGGTTCTACATTATGCTAGAGCTCACCTTATCACAGAGTTGATCTGCCTTGATCAGATAGATAAGACTTATATAAGCATATCATCAGCAGGCTGCAATCATACTTTACTATTGTTGAAGTATTCTATGGGCTAGGGCTATAATGGTGCAACAAAATTGTAGTGATTAATTTTGAAGCATTACTTTGTGAAATACAGTTTTAAATAGAGTGTATTTTACAGCTACCAAAATAGATCATATTTCAGCAATTTAGTTACCTGTAGATTTGCCCACAGAACAAGTCAAGCATTTTAGAAAAAATCCTGCAGTCTTTTAATATTTAAAAATACCATAAGTATTCTAGCTTTTCATTGGCACAACAGAGACAATTTTAGCCTGTCCAACTTTGGTTAAGTCAAGCTCCTGCTCACTTGATTCATGTGCTGCATTAGTGAGCTTGGCCTTTGCTGATGGGAAGGAAAGGAAAACAGGTTTATTGAGGTCTATTATGCTCCCATTAACCTACAAAGCAGAGACACTTTCTGTCATTTTAAGTGTTCATATATTGAATTCAGCAACATTAAAGTTGACCACCTCTGCCCTTACTAACATATGTCATTAGAATCAAAGGAAATGTCTAAAAAGCTGAAGTACTCCATCTGTAAGTTGCAGACCAGGCTTGACTTGTATTCATGGGCAGAGTGCCCTTATGGATATGAATATTAATATTAATGCTTTTAAATGGTAATCTTTGTGAATAGCTACTGTGCCCCTTTATCCCCCTGTTTCCTTTTTGAACTTTAACATTTGTTTCATATTTCCTAATTACATCTTTTCTGTCATGAAACAGACATGAACATGGCCCTCTGGTCAAGGCTGCATGCAGGTTCTGCAACCTACAGCTCTGACAAGAAAAAGAAGTTGTGGCCTCAAATTAATTAGAGTGTGCCTTATAAAAACACAAAATTTATAAAGAGAGTCACTAAAAAAAATATGGGAGTTCTGAAAGTTATTTTAATTTATCTTCATCTTTTTGGTTTCAACAGTTATTTCTATTACTTTTTCAACCTCTGTGTTCCAAGTACATATGTGAATGTATAGAATTGGTTAACAAATGGAGAAAACAGGGTTTGTGTTTATGAATAGAGCTGTGTCTGAAAATTGGATGTAGGAAATTACTTTGACTTTACTTTTTTTTTTCCCAGTTGTGTTGCTTTTTCATGCTCAGGGGGTTTTTTATTATGTGGTGGATAAGTTCCAGAAACAACACCTGCATGTCAGTCACATGCAATTTGCAATTTCTTTAGACTATTGGTTACTTTTGTTTTTTGTGGAAAAGATGCAATTAAATGCCAAATTTCACTGATTATGTCAACATATGAATACTGGACCTCATGTTTGCCCATACTTTCCTTTTCAGGATTCCTATTCAATCAATAACCCTGGTATCATCATGGTATTAAAAGGTACACGGTGAGGTATTTAAATTATATATTAGAGAAATTAGCACAAGAAAAACCAATTCCAGTATGATTTGTTTTCCATCTGAATGCCTTATCCCTCAAATTCTGAAGCTTCACAGCACTGCTGCATAAGAGAGGACTATCCTTGAAAAACTTCACAATCTGGATTTTGCAGAGTTGCTAAAATTGTGATGTTTTTAGAGCAGATTTTTTTTCTGCCTGCAATCTATATAAAATTCTAACAAGAACACTGAAAAGGGCATTAGATTGGACCATATATGAATTTTAATTTAAACTCTATACTGTAACCATATACATGTAATTACAGAATTCATACAGATGAGGAGGCCAGGGCCTGGCATTCAGGATAAAAGTGGAAAAAAAGCTGTATAAGCCAGCAATGTACCCTTGTGGCCAAGAAGTTGTTCTGAGATGCTTTAGGAAGAGCATTCCCAGCATTCCTAGCATTCCCAATGGCATCCTGCAGTGCGTCAGGAAGAGCACTGACAGCAGGCCTAGGAGGTGATCCTGTCCCTCTCCTCAGGCCTGATGAGGCCACATTTGGAGTGCTGCGTCCAGTTCTGAGCTCCTCAGAGCAAAAGAGACACCAAGCTCCTGTATCAAGTCCAGAGAAGGGGAACAAAGGTGATTAAGGGACTGGAGCATCTCTCTTGTAAGGAAATGCTTATAGGGCTGGGCCTTTTCAGCATTGAGAAGAGACCACAGAGAGGTAAATGTCTTACCGACATTTACCTCATCAATGTCGGTAAATATCTGAAGGGAGGAGATCAAGAGGATGTCTCTTTTCCTTGGTGCAAAGCAGTAGGACAAGAGGCAAGGGGCAGAAACCAATGCACAGAAAGTTCCACCTGAACATGAGGGAAAACTTTACTGTCCTGGTAGACTGTAACAGACAGCTCAGAGAGGCTGTGGAGTCTCCCTCAGTGGCGATATTCAGGAACTGTCTGGACACACTCCTGTGCAATGTGCTCTAGAGTGACACTACTTGGCAGGAAGGTTGGACCAGATTACCAGCTCTGACGCCCTCCAACCTTACACACTCTGTGTTTCCATGACTCTGTCTTAAGGCTGAAGGTTTTATTATCTCTTCTTAATTAACAGAATTTAAGAACAAACCTATTAGCTAAATGGAGCTAAAAGTTTTAAAAGGCGTGGGAATCACAGTGCAGGAATTTCTTGTGTCTTGTTATATTATTTTTATTCTGTAACTGGTGAAAAAAACTTAGTTGCTGTGCCAGCAGTTGGCTTAAGATAAGGTTTGTATTAAAATGCATGCTAGGTTCACATTATAGCATTTTGCTGTTACGCAGGTGCTATTGAGGAAAGTTCTCTACAAATTACAAATTCAGCAGTTTAATGAGTCTGTCAAGCTTGTCAATTGTCAAGGAGAGAAAATGGATAATCGTCAGGAAGAAAGTTCAAGGTGATGTCTTTGCTAAGGTGTAGAATACTAATATCAAATAACTGTGAATATGAACAACCTCTGCGTGAAAATTGTAAATCTTTTTCTCAGTATCTGTGCCTTATAGTACGGCTGATGCTGCCCATTGCCTTGCCTCTGCTGGCTGTTCTGCGCCAATTATTTCAGCATTGAAGCCCATGCAGCTGAAAAAAAACCCTCTTGTGAACACCTTTATAATTAACTGTTACATTAAATGTTAAAATTGACATGTATCTTCCTGTTACTAAGGTTACTTTCTTTCACCGAAGTATTACACAGAAATTATTAGTTTCCTTAAAGATGCTAAAGACCTTAAAGGAGGAAAAGCAAACACTCGCTACCTTGTAAGGCAATCTCTTCTCATATAGAGGGATTTAAAAAATCTGTAAAAGAGAGTCTCTTTCCTTCTTTGATAGCCTATTTACAGGATACGTGATAACCCAAACTTTCTTCTGGAGTTGCAATTCCAAGTAGTAGGCATTTTTCAGTTTATTGGTTTTCTGTTTGCAGTCTAGAGATATCTACAATGTTCAAACATTGTGAAACAAAAGCCAAAAGAAACAAAAATCCCTGTTTAAGTTTATCCATCACAAGATAAATAATTAGATCTTCTCAGTTGTTTAACTCTTTTACTTTTTAGCTATAAAAATATGATTTTATCAGCTATGCTGCATGAAAGCTTGTATACTCAACAAGGAAATCTTGTTAAGCAGATTACAATTGAATTTACCAAAAAAAAAAAAGATAATTCAGGTGATCAACTTTATCCTTTTTTTCCATGTGAATTTTGATAGAAGATTGATTTTTAACACTTTTAACAGTCTACTGTAGATTTGATAATTATTAATTGTTTTTACTGGTAAATTTTAAAAGCTCTACTTGCTTTCCATGAACATGAGTCTCCTTTTTGTTTGGATTCTGCCTTCCCTCTGATTAAAATTTCAGAATCAAATAAAGTAATCTTAAAATAATAGTTTTGCTGAAGTTTGAGTAACTTGGGAGGTGTTCTACCTCTTAATTTGTTCTTTGTTTATATGGTGCTAGGGAGATTTTGACTGATATTGTGAGCTCCTTGAGCACAAGTACTAGAGTGGAATACTTGTCTATTAAAATTGACACTGAAATCTGTGTGTTTTATTAGGTGCATGACAGTGAAAGTAATGACAATTCAGATTTACTTGTTTATGCATGATTTACGTCATCGTGTATGAAATGTGTTAGAACACTTAATAAAATTTTACCGACCTTTGCATATCTATGCAGTAGTTGTCTATGACAAGAGGTTTCTCTTTTCTCAAGCTCTCTACTTATCATCAGTTCAAACTCAAAATCTTAAGATTCCTCTGTATTTTACTGCAAAAGAGAATGTAAGTACCATTTTGAAGTTTGCAAAGCACTGGGCAGCCTGTGAAATCAAAGGCAATATGAAACACTAAAATGTTCAGAACTGATTCTCTTTTGGTACAAGATGACATGTTTCCCTTAAATCAAATGATCTCTCACTCTTTTTAAATACTTATTCCTGTCTTTATTCTCTTCATTCAATATGGCAGTTAAGCAGGATTTTTCAACTGGTTCTTCCCTGTCTTCTCATTTCCACTGCATGTGATGTTAGGGAAAAAACAGAGTAACAAAAGAAAATTATGAAAATAAATTAAAAAGTCAAGACTTCTGAACATAAAAGTTAGCAATATTGTTATACATGGAAAGGAAAGAGTGGCTAATCTTTCTGATATTTCAGGTATTAGTTTCATATGATATGATGAAGTTAACTTTCAGTGTCATAACTATCTCCTTTTCTCTCTCAGTAACAGTAGGCACAGTAATGTAAATTATTATGGTTTTAGTTTATTTTGCTTCAACGTGCCAACTTATATTAGTCATTATTTTGTCTACCTTCTGTGAAACTTCACAGTTCCACAGTTCCACTAGAAGTTAACAGCTTTTGCAGTAGTACATCATTAACACTGATTTTGTCTTGGAGGTTAATGTACACACTGATGCATGATATTTCTGCGTATATTTTAATGTTTCTAAGTACGTATCTGTGTTTACATATACCTGTGTACACATACATTTGGCCAGTGTGCCCAATGCAAATTCATCTCATGAATGACTAGAAGACAAGTTCAAATTTCAGATACACTATTTTGCAATTACAAAAAAATTTTGACCAAGGCTAGAAAAGGCTCTGAAGTTTTGCAAGTATTCAAATGAGAAGTTACAGATGCAAGTATTTCCCACTTACTCATGGTCAAGTCCCACCATAATTTTTTTTTTTATTATTATTTTTTGTTAGGAATTACGTAAGTAATTTGTAGTTAGTGTAGTTTGCAGCTACCATAGCAATGAACTTTACAGACTTTACCATAGCAACTTTACAGACTACAGTTTCTTGAGCAATATATAAATCTCTTTCAGCAGAGATAAAAAGGTCTGGTTCTTGATCACAGTGATAGGAATCTTGGTCTTGCTTTGCTGATATCCTCATCTAAGGGTATGTTCTTTCAACTTGAAAATTACTGATTTTATTATAATTTAACTCAAGTAAGCTTCTAGTGGCTAAATAGTCGTGGTCGTACTAGACCTGAATGTGAAGACATAAATCTCAAAGAGGTATTGGAACCATGGCCTAAAATTATCTTGATGAAATCTGACTCCTTTTCAAACTGAAATTTGCAAATGTTATTTAAGGGATTATTAAAATCATGAAGTGGAAATAGATTGAGGTGTTTCAATTCTGTACAAAAAGGCACACTGAGAGAAGCTCTCATATGTAATACAGCACAGAATAATGCAAAGCAACATTTAAATTCTCTTTTCCAGTACACTGCTCCACTAAAATAAGTTGTGTTGCTATAATCAAGTGTTAATTTCCAAGTAAAACAACAAAAGTTTAAATGTTTTTAAACTGTGACTCTCCAAGTTATGTTTACCACAAGAAATAAAATGCCTAGTAAATTTTATAAGACACTGCACTTTATGCCTATAATTACAGCTCCAGGACTTCCAGTAAAATGCCTAGAGTAAAAGCATAGATTCATCAGAATCATTCACTTTAGGAGATTTAGATTATGAGTAAAAAAGACCTAGGGGAATGAAGAGCAACTCTCATGAAGGTCTACAATTTCTAAATACTGCTAAATATTGTATCAACCTTGAAGAGATAAGACACTAAAAAAGGTTATAATTTACATGTACAAATAAAAATCTAGCTTGTCAGACTTTATGATGTTAAATTCTTAAATTTATTATTATGTTTATTCAAAATTATATAATATTAAGGAGTTTAAAATAGTTTACTAGTCTGCGTTGCTTACTCCACACAAATAAATGGAGATGAACAGATTGCTTTTATTTCTAGAGGCTCGCTGAAATTATGTAAATATTTTTTTACTGATCCTGAATATGTTATGATGACCTTGCACTTAAGGGATTTTGAATGATAATGAATAAAACTACATATTTGAGCTTTTGAAAGTCTGTGGGTTTTATTACTGAAAACACTGGAACAGACATTTAGTGTTGCTTGTGAAAGGAGAGATTACAAAAAATACCTCAGT
The DNA here is from genome assembly GCA_013397155.1 of Irena cyanogastra. Lineage (NCBI taxonomy): Eukaryota > Metazoa > Chordata > Aves > Passeriformes > Irenidae > Irena > Irena cyanogastra. Next base: position 4,319 of record VWZV01001486.1, on the reverse strand, counting down.
GTTGAATATGTAGAATATAGCCTGATCTATTTAATATCATTTGTCATTGAATGTATCATTCCAAAATTTAACTAGAAAAGTAGCTGTGATGAAAGATTAACCAGGTCATATAGCTGAAGATTGCTTATAGTAGAAAAAAAGAATGTCTTTAAATGAGACAAGAATTTGCTATTTCCCCATATTTTACTAGATTTTCCATGGTTTAACTCTTTCCAAAGACTGAGTAGTTTTGGAACTGTTCAGATTAAAAGGAAATATGTTTCCTTTCACAAAAACATTACCCCAGGTTCAAGGGCTGATTTTGAAGTTAATATGTTGTATTTCAGAAGAGATTATTTGATTCTCAAACAGAGCCTATTTGATTCTGTACACTATATATGAAAGAAAGTCAACATCTATGATATTTCATCTCTTTTGTTTTATTGACTGCCCAGGTGACTACTCCTTACGGCTGTAGTAGATGTTATGCTGGAAGAATGTCAGTTTGTAAAGAAACTGGTATTTTTTGGCACTTCTGAGCCATGATAAGTAAACTACTTGGAAGTTACTTGCTTACATTTTCAGAAAAAAACTAATGGAATACATGTGAGTCAATGAGTTCCGGGGCAGAGAATAATTGTAATTTTCATTCATGAAATAACAGTGATATCTACAGGTGACAGAAAAAAAATTGCCAATGTGCCCTTTACAGTAATGAAGAGACAGTGGAAAAGGGAGAAGAAAAAACTGGGTTTCATCAAAGCAATGTCTTGAAACACAGGTCATGTCCTGTCAGGGTGTAGGAATGGTATTCTCCAATTTAGTATGCTCACCAAAAATACCACACACATATTTGCTCCACTTCCCACTCCTCCAATCGGAGGCACAAATGGTGAAGATCACAGGTTAATATAAGAAAAAATTACTGGAATCAACAAGATAAGAAAAGGAGCAGTAGGAACAGCAATATTAATAGCAAAAAGTACACAGAGAGGATGATCTATATACAAAAATGTTCACCATGGATCCTACAACAATAAACAATTCTGGATGGCTTCCTCCATCATGTTTTCCTGACCCACAGAAACCCCTTCTTCCCAGAAGAGAGTCCTTTTTCCCCCAAACTGGGTGCAGTCTTAGTGACCCCAATATAAGATTTTAAGCTCTTAGGAAGGACCCAAAGGAGTGAAGGAACTAGAGGAAAAGACTTATGAGTGGCTGAAGTCACTTGTTCTGATCAGCCTGGAGGAGACTGAGAGGTGACCTCACTGCAGTTACAACTTCCTCACAAGGGGAAGAGGAGGGACAGGCACTGATCTCTCCTCTATGGTTTCAGTGACAGGACCAGAGGAAATGGCCTGAAGTTGTGTCAGGAGAGGTTTTGGTTGGATATTAGAAGAAGATTCCTCCCTCAGAGGGTGGTTGGGCACTGGAAGAGGCTCCCCAGGGCAGTGGTCACAGCACCAGCCTGAAAGAGTTTGAGAATCATTTGGACAATGCTCTCAGGCCCATGGTGTGACTTGGGAATGGTCCTGTGAGGGCCAGGAGCTGAACTTGATAATCCTTGTGCATCTCTTCCAGCTTAGCATATTCTCTGATTCTGTGAACACACGTACATAAAATCTCTATTAAAGAATAAACTGTCAGTAATAATTTGTATTATTTTCCAAATGCTACGTATTTGCACACTACATCGGTTCTCCCTGGCTCCCAAGCAACTGGATAAAGGAGGAAGAGTGAAAATTGATTTCTTCTTTTAAGGTCCTTCTTGGAAATTTCCAAAAGAGTAGTAGTATTTGATAAAATTATGAAAATAACTTGACTTATTGCAGCAAAGTAGATTATATTTCTGACTAGCTACATCAAAATAACTCTTAGAAAAAAGACCAGGGAAGTAGAAGAAATTCAGAAAGCTTAATTTATCAATTAAATACTCATAATATTCAGTTCAACCAGTAATAAACATGTAAATAATTGTATTAATTAATATACTAAGAAAAGAAAGTTTAATAATTATTTCTTTTCTTATTTTTAATCAATTTATATCATGAAATACAAGAATTTTTGAATAGGAGATTCTGTTTTACTAATAACAGTTCATGACTAATCCAGTGACAAGATTGTGCCTTATGAATACATGTGTTTTAATGTTTAGCTGTCTCCTCAGTAAAATAAATTGCCTAAATTTTGGTTTAAGTGTTCAATGATGTTGTTTACTGAACTGAACTGAAGAGATTATAGTTTAGATGCATATAACAAATTTTTTTGCCTGAAAAAATGTAAAAGGTATCCTCCTACAGCGTGTAATATTCTCCTGAAATGTACATTGAGACCCATAGGAGTCCATTGCAGCATATTGTATGTATAACTCCTTCGTTGTTCAGATCTAGCACAGTTCTACTAATATATGAGAAATATCATGAAAGAAATTCCACTTTGACTTTTCTTATTAATTCTGCAAATATGCCTTTAATTCCGGTTTAGTGCAAATGGTATCATGACAGATTGACAACCATTTAGAGATAGGTGTCCAGTGATAAACTATGAAACATGAGATTATAACTTTGTCACTAAACCTTAGGTTTGAATGAAATCAGTACCAAAACCAAAAATAAGTACCAGATTTTGTAGTACAGGCATAAGTGAGTAAATCTCATTAAAAATTTGAAATGTGAAGCTTGGGATCATTTAGTCAGAGATTTCTGCTGGGTAACGTGGATCACTCGGTTCTGTACTCCTATGAAATAAAAATTCTTTGTCCCAGAGTGTAGGCAATTTTCTGGTGCAGGTAGCAGGAGATGTTGACAGTAAAGACTTCCACAAATTCAAGGAGATAGTGAAAGAAGTACAGTTCTCATTGTGAGCTGTTGCCATGAGTAAGACATCCTGACTGTTCATGCTGGCCAGTTTTCTATTTTAAATAAGACACAGAGAGAAGAAAGAAAAAAAAGAAAGATGGTCTCAGAATTTGGTGAGATATACTTGTCTTGTTTATTTGGATTAATTCAGGTGCAAAATTTATACTTTTGATTCTTGCTTTGCTGTAACATATTAAATATATAAATATTAAATATTACCTTCACATACCTATACTCAAATATGCCCTTCATTCCAGAAGCTGGAGGATAGGAAAACTGTACTATGTATATCTAATTATAACTGAGAAAAATATACAAAAAGAAAAAAAAGTTATTGCCTTCAAAATTTACATTTTGAAGGAAACATTACTAATTTAAACACCAAAATGTAACTCTAAATAATAATCCTGGAAATACTTTTCATCCTTAGAAGTAGCAACTCCAAGCTCAATATTCTGAAATACTATAATGGTAGTTTGTAAAAAGATTTTCTTTTGTCTGTCAACACATCCACATACAAAGACGGAAAATTTAAAATCAAAATCAACATATGAATTTTTTATGAATTAGTAATTAACCATGATAATTCCAGACATAAATATGTGTTAATTTGCATTATGACCTTTAAGCAGTGTAT
>VWZV01001482.1:1436-13793 GCA_013397155.1 Irena cyanogastra | reverse complement strand
AGTGGGCGGCTGCGAGCGCAGGCACCGGGGGGCTTTCCCCCATTCCCGGGCAAGGCGCCCTGCGGGGGCGGATGCGGGAGCCGAGGGCGGGGGAGCCGTGTGGGACGGCCGTGGGACGGTGCGAGCGGTCGGGGGGCGTTCAGCGTCCCCTGCCCGGTGTAGACCCCGGTGAGGGGCGCTGGGGGTGAGGGCAGCACCGGGGGGCGCAGCCCCGGTGGCCGGCGGAGGATGAGGAGATTCCTGAGCGCTGGGAAAGGAAGGACTCGGTGGGAGCGGGGACCCCCGCGCTGGGGGGATCACGGGCGGGGCAGCCCCGGGCAGGGGATCCCGCGGGGCCGGGGCGGGAGGCGTGTGCCCCGGCCGGCGGGCAAGGCGAGGGGGAGGCCCGGGGAGGACCCGGCGGGGGCCAGGGAGTGTCCCGAGCGGGCGGGGAGGAGCCGGGCCCTGGAGCAGGGCCGGGTCCTCCCCCCCTGTCCCGCTGCCAGCTCCCCTTTGGCAGCTCCCTGCTCCTCGCAGCCCCTTCCCGGCTGTGCCAGGAGCGCATGGTGCCCCCATACCCAGCCCGCCGCGTCCCCTCCAGGCCCTGCCTGGCCCTACCGAGCCTCGTGCTGCTGCCCTGCCCCAAAATGTCCCTAACCGGGGCTGTCACTTCCCTCCTGCGCAGACCAAGAGAGCACCGAGGAGATGTCGGCTGTGAAGCCCGACAAGGGCGAAGGCGATGCCAGCAGCACGAGCAGTGCCGGCGGTGGGGAGGCCCAGGTGAGTGGGGGGAGGATCGGTCCCTGCCAGGCCCCGCTGGCCCCGGGGAACTCGTGGCAAAGTCCAGGGCCGGGCCGGGCTGTTGGCTGGGCCCAGGCGAGCGTTTCAGCGCAGGCAGGAAGAGGAGGGTGAGCACTGCCAAGCAGCGCCCATGGCTTCCCCTCCTCCCCGGCTCTCCTCGGAAACACGCAGTTCCCCTGCTCCCGGTGACACCACGGCCCTCGCTGGCCCTTCTCCAGCTCGGGGAGCCCAGGATTGGGGGCCCTCCTTCCTGGGGGTTTGTCGTGCCTCAGGGGGATTCCCCGGCTTCGGGGTGGAGGAGCCCTCTCCTCTCTTGGCTTTCCCAGGCAGGCTCCCTCCCAAAAGGCTTTTCCCTGTGGGTTCAGGCTGTCTCAGCCTGACAGCCTTGTGCCTGGCAGTTGTATTTTTCCGGCTGTGGGTGGGTTTGTTCAGGAAGGAGTGTTTATCTTTTCCAAGTACGCTCCTCCCTGTTTTCTCTTTTTAAGTTTGTTTTTTTTTTTGTTTCCCCGGGTTTGTTTTTTTTTTTCACTCCGAGCCTGCCCCTCGGGCCACCTCCCACCCCCGTAACTCCTCCTCTCATCCCCAGGAGTCACAGCCGTCCCCACTGGCCCTGCTGGCAGCCACCTGCAGCCGCATCGAGTCTCCCAATGAGAACTCCAACAGCTCCCAGGGCCAGCAGGGCGGGAGCAGCGAGCTGGACCTGAACGCGGCCGCCGCCCAGCTCACCCAGTCGGCCAACGGCTGGCAGATCATCTCGGCGGGCTCCAGCACCCCCACGGGCTCCAAGGAGCCGGGCGGCAACGGCAACAACGGCGGCGACGCCTCCAAGAGCCGCCCGGTCAGCACCGGGCCCTACGTGGTCACCTCAGCGTCCGGCCTGCAGAACCAGCAGGTGCTCACGGGCCTGCCGGGTGTCATCCCCAACATCCAGTACCAGGTGATCCCCCAGTTCCAGACCATCGACGGGCAGCAGCTGCAGTTTGCCACCACCCCGGCGCAGGTGAACGTGCAGCAGGATGCCTCGGGGCAGCTGCAGATCATCCCCGGCTCCAACCAGCAGATCATCACGAGCCGTGCGGGCGGCAGCAACCTCATCACCATGCCCAACCTGCTGCAGCAGGCCGTGCCCATCCAGGGCGTGGGGCTGGCCAACAACAGCCTCTCCGGGCAGACCCAGTACGTGGCCAATGTGCCCGTGGCTCTGAACGGCAACATCACCCTACTGCCGGTCAACAGCGTGGCCGCCAGCCTGGCCCCCACGTCCCAGACGGGCACCCTGAGCAGCTCGGGCTCGCCGGACAGCAGCTCCCAGCCGGCCACCTCGGGGGCTGCCAGCAGCTCGGGCAGCACGGCCACGTCCCAGGCCAGCTCAGGCGCCTTCTTCACCAACGCCAACAGCTACTCCACCACCACCACCACCAGTAATGTGGGCGTCATGAATTTCTCCACCAGCGCCACGGTGGGCACCAACGTGCAGGCACAGACCCCCCAGAGGGCCAGCAGCGTCCCCAGCTCGGACTCTCTGCAGACCCCGGTGTCCGGGGTGGCCCTGCAGCCAGGGCAGCAGAAGGAGGGGGATCAGAGTCAGCAGTCGCAGCAGCAGCAGCAGCAGATTCTGATCCAGCCGCAGCTGGTCCAAGGAGGGCAGACAATCCAAGCCCTGCAGACCACCCCGCTGTCTGGCCAGACGTTTGCCACTCAAGCCATCTCCCAAGACACCTTGCAGAACCTGCAGCTCCAAGCCGTGCCCAACTCCGGCCCCATCATCATCCGCACGCCCACGGTGGGTCCCAACGGGCAGGTGAGCTGGCAGACCATCCAGCTGCAGAACCTGCAGGTGCAGAACCCCCAGGCGCAGACAATCACACTGGCCCCCATGCAGGGAGTGTCGCTGGGCCAGACGGGCAGCACCAGCACCACGCTGACCCCCATCGCCTCCCTGCCCAGCGGCACCGTCACCGTCAACGCCGCCCAGCTCTCCTCCGTGCCGGGCCTCCAGACTATTAACCTCAGTGCCTTGGGAGCGTCTGGGATCCAGGTGCACCAGCTGCAGGGGCTGCCTCTGGCCATCGCCAACGCCCCCGGTGAGTGCTCGGGTCCCCTGTGGCAGCCAGGCACGGGAAGGAGAAGCGCTGGGCCCTGGGGGGCCGGGCTGGGCGTGGTTGGCGTCAAATGGTGTTGGCGGCTGGGGTGGGGCTTGTGCTGGCCCTGAGGAGGGTGTGTGTTGATCCCCAGAAGACGGTAAAGGTCTTTTTGGGGAGTTTCGGTCTTGGAAAGAAAGGGAGGAGGTGGCTGTGAGGGGAAAGTGGAGCAGAAGGGGGACACCTGCTTTTGTGCCGCTGTCCTGCCGTGGTGGCCATCCAGGAGTCTCGGGTCAGGGCTAGGGTGAGAACCCGAGTCCAGCTCCACTCCTTGACTGAGCCTGTAAAGAGTCATGGCCATAAAACATAGAGATTAACTGAAAAGCCCATGAAAACAAACAGTCACAGAGCCGCAGGGAATTTCCTCACAGGGGCGGAAGAAAGGGCTCATTAAGTGTCTGGGTGCTGGCACGGGACAGCGTGACCTCAGCGTGGCCCAGCCGGTCCCGTGGGCACGGGGCACCCTGCTCAGACCCCCGGGGATCCCTCCCACCGTCTCCCACAGCCTGGGAAAAGCGGGATACGTGAATGTGGGAACTGAGCTGGGGCCTGCTCAGCTTCTGCTGCGGAAGGGATCGGTTCTGGGAACGCTCCCCGCTTGCTTTTCCACTGTTTTCCTTGGGGTTTTTTTCCGGTTTTTTTTTTTTGTGTTCTGGCTCTGGCTAAAAGGGGCTGTTGCTGGATTTAGTCACAGTTGAGAGGCAGCAGAAAATGTTGCTCAATCCAGCCCGAGCTTCCCTCTCGCGAGAGGCGGCGGCTGCTCCCCTGGCCTTGTTTTGCAGCATTATTTTGGGCTGTTGCTACAGCAGCTTGGCTCGCAGGCAAGCCACGGGTCACTCTGGCCTCGGGATTAGCCTGATCCTTGGATTTCCCCGAGCGCAGAGACCCGCGGGGGGCTCCCACAAGCGGGGCTGGCACCCGGGGGGGACATGCATGGTCTGTGTGACCCGTGGGGTGTGCAGGGTCCCCTTGCCACCATCCCCGCACCCGGGGCAGCTCCTGCCGAGGCCAGAACTCGTTCCTTGTGTGCTCCCGGGCTCCTTCCTTGTTTTGAAGGCGCTGGAGAAAGGCATGGGCGAGCCCAGTTCCTGTATTCGTGCCTGGCTCTGCCCTCGGAGGTGGAACAGGGAGGAACGTTCTAGAGACCACCCATCCAACCGCCTCCTCCTCTTTCTCCTCCTCCTCCTCTCCTTTTTTTTAGCTCAGCAGCTCTGAGCCCTTGAGCCAGTGAAGAATTCCCCACGAGGGGTGGCGGCAGCAGCAGCAGCAGCAGCAGCACCGGGGCCTCCTGGCTCTGTCCCCAGCCCCAAGGATGTGACGCTGCACTGTCACTGTGACACGGGGACATTTGAAAAGAGAAGCCAGAGCAGGGTTCAGAGCGTTTTTTTGGGGAGCCCCAGCTCCATGGGATGGTCCGGGAGGCTCCTGGGATGAAATGGGGAAAGCTGTGGCCAGGACAGAGCTTCCTGGCGCCGATCCAGTGGCAGGATTTGACTCCAGGCTGGAGGAGTTTCTCTCTGGCCGTGTCCCTCAGACGTGGCAGTGGGTCCCTTTGTCCCCACAGCCACCACCAGCCCCTCTCCAAGGGGTGCTGAGCCCCCCCAGACCTGCGTCCCTCCAGATCCGAGCTCTCCGATGGGAATTTGAGGGAGGGATTTGTTCCCAACATTTCCCAAATCCCTGAGCGTTTTCCAAGCCTCCACGTGTGCTGGAACTTTCTGCTCCAGGCAAGGAGTTGGGAGGGATTTTTGGAGCAGGAAAAGCTCCTCTGCTTCCGGGGGAGGCAGATGGAAAATGAGCCCTTGCTGGGGAGGGGATTGTGGCTGGTTTTCCTTGGAAGCTGCTGCGTGTTCCAGGCTGCCGGGGAAGGAGGAGGTGCCCAGCCAGGGGTGTGGTGGCCCCAGCTGCCACCTGGGCTGGCAGCACTGCGTGCCCTGCCCCTTCCAGAGCTCGGCTCGGCCTCCTGGGGGATTCTGTGTCCCCTCCTGAACCCCGTGGATGGGGAGATGTGGCTCCCAGCCCCTCAGGCCTGTTGCCAATGAAATTTTTTCCTGTTTTTTGGCAAGGGAAAAACTCCCTGAAAGGTCTTTAAAACTCAGATTTTTTTGCTCCTGGGTGAGATGCAGAGCCCAGCTCTTTGCAGGTCTGACTCAGTGTCTGTGTTAGTCGGGTGTTTGTTCCTCCTCCCTGCACAGGCTGGGAAAGAGCAGAGGCAGGGGCAGGTCTGTGGCCACCAGGGATGGCGTGTGGGCAAACAGGCCCTGCCGCCAGCTCTGCCCCTGGGGAGGGCACCCCCAGAGCCAGGGAGGGGGGATTTCTTCAGCTGGCAATGCCCCAAAACCCTCCCTGGGCCACGTGGGCGGGCACCAGGTGAGGGAGGGATGGGGTCTGGGGGTCAGGTGGGGGCTGCAACACCTCAGTGGGGTCTGAGAGCCACCTCAGTGTCACCTCAGCCCGCCCAGGGAGGGGACATCCTGTGTGAGGGGGATGGTGGCAGGGGTTTTGTGACATCGGGGTTTCTCTTCCTCTTTTGCCGTAGGGAGGAGGAGAGGGACTGTTCTGAGCTCAGTGTCTTTATAGTGGCTCTGTCCCCATGTCCTTGTCACTGGCAGAGCTCTGCTGTCCCCACATCCCTGTCCCAGCCCTACTTGGCTGAGGAATGTGCTGGGTAAACAGGTGACCACCAGAGAGGTCTGTGCTGGAATTAAACCCCCTTGCTTTTGAGGCACTCAAAGGATATCCCTCGTTTTGGGATGTTTGATTCCAGGGCTGGATGGAGCTGTTGGGTGGGATTGGGATTTTCTGGGCAGCACGAGCTCCCTTCCAGCTCCTTGGATGGAGGATACAGGGAAATCGAGCAGTGGGAGGTCAGCACCTGGAAGGAAAAGCACCTGGTGGGTGCAGGACCCCTTGGCAATGTGTGCAGCAAGCCCCTCCTGGCTCCCTGCTCCCACTTGGTCCTTCCAGGGCCCTTCCTAGCGTTGGGCCAGTGGCACAAAGCCCCGATTGTGTCCTGTTTGCTGGTTTTTAAGGGCAGCTTTGTAGCAGGGCCTGGATGAGGCACCCACATGGCATCGAGCGTGGCGGGGAGGGGAGGACGGAACCGAGCCTGGCAGGACCCGCCCGTGACGCGCGGCCCTTGTTTGTCTCGCCGCAGCCGTGACATCACGGCACAAAACAGCGTATTGTGAAACTTCCTGCTCTAAATCCCAGCCAGGCTGGGCTTCACATCCCCTCTGGATTCCTGGGCTGACCTCCGTGGGAGTCGTTCCCTGGGGAGAGACTCGAATCCCCAGAGACTTCGGGGCTTGCTTGGGAAGAAAGGGAGCGGTCCCGGCAGAGCCCGCATTGTCGCAGCTTTGTCCGGGTGAGGTTGTGCCTCACATAAAGTCCCCGTGGGGGACACCCTGTGGGTCCTGGACTCCATGAGGCAGCCCTGCTCCTCCTCCTTTTCCTCTCCCTGCTGCTGCTGCAGGCCAGGCTCAGCGGGGCTGGGAAGGCTTGGCAGCCGTGCCGGTCGGACGGGTCAGGTGCACGGCACCCACCCCGTGACTCCTCCCAGGAGAGGTCCCAGCTCCAGACCCGTCTGCCAGGCTCTGATCTGCCTCTCCCTTTTATCTGGGCCAGCCTCAGCCCTGCTGGAGCCCCGTCCTTATCACCCCACGCAGGAGACACGTCCTGGCTCCTGGGTTTGGGGGAGTTTCCGCGTGGCTCCTTTGCAGAGCGTCGGCTCCCACCTCAGCACGGCTGGCAGCGTCCAGACGGCTCCTCATCCCCTCCCACCCCATCCCAGGACGCCTGGCTTAGATCCTAGGAGTGATACAGGCATCAGTCCCTCCTTGGGATTAAAAACTTGGGATTTGAGGCTCAGGAAAGCATCCTCCCTTGATTGTGGTGAGCAGGAGGCGCACAGAGGTTCGGGTGAGGTGGGAGATGCCTGCTGGGCTTCCCCACCTTGGCAATTGCCCTTCCCTGTCTCACCCAGGCATTTTCCTCCTTCCACAGCCCTCAGACAGAGATTTCTGCCTGGATGTCAGGGGGTGCTTTGGTGGGGCTTGTCTGTGCTGCAGGGTGAGGTGCTCTGGGTGCTTTCACCCCAGCAAAGGCGAGGCAGGACCGGAGGCTTTATCCCGGTTTTGTGACAATTCAGACGGGAATTTGAAGGGCAAAGGGGCTCTGTCTGTCAGTCTGCAGCATGATAGAGGCATTTGGCAAATCCTGGGGGATTCAGGGATCTGGCAAAGTGGATGGTGAGGTGGTTCCCTGCCTCAGCTCTGTCCCCTTTTACAGCCCACCTCACTCATTCCATCTGCTCCATCCCGAGTTATCCCCTCTCCAAAGGAAGTGTCGCTCATCCTGACGCACAGAAACCTCCAGCAATTACAGGAGCTGCCCAAGGAGTGTCTTCTGGAGTCGTCAGAGTCCAAATTAAAGCCCAATTACTCACTGGGCTGCAGGCTTGCAGGCTGCCCCATCCCCTGGTTCCCTCTCCACGGCCCCGATCTCCAAGGGATTGCTGAGCCAGAGCTTGGCTCATTTACATGGATGAGCTCCTGGTGCAGATTAACTCGTTTTGCAAATCAGGGAGGGAATCAGATGGGAAAAAACCAAGGGGACATGAGTCCAAAGCCACTTTGTCCCTTTTGTGCAGCTCTTTGGTGTGTCTGGAGCAGCTGGGGTTTGTTCTGGGCAGGCCAGTGACCCCAAAAAAACGGGCAAGAAATTGGAAGAACTCAAGTTGTGAGCTAGAAAATGTCGATTTTGGAGGTATTTTCAGGAACATGCCCTGAGAGGTTGGGGCTGCGTGTCCCCAGGTTTTGCTGTTCTTTCTTTTTGCCGGAAAACTTCCTCATGCCTGGAAGCCACGTCGTGCCTGGTGCCAGCTCTCCCCCCTCACCCTCTGCTGCCTCTGCCCAGGCACAGCTGCCAGAGGTGCAGAGTTTGCACAATCAGCCCTGGTTTGTTGGTTTTGGGTTTTATTTCCAGCTCTTCCCCTAAAAATGAACAGGGGGTCTGTTCCCCTGCCTGGGGTTGGCCAGGGTGGGTGTGAGAGCTCCTCTCTCCTCCCTGCCGGGCGTTTCTCACCTCCTGGTAGTTTGCTAAATACAGCAAACAAACCCCAGCTTTTTCCTGCACAAGCAACACCTTGTCTGCAGAGAATCCCCAAGCCAAGATTCCGGAGTTTGGGGTTTTTTAGCGGGACACTGAAACTGCCCCATTCCTGTGGGGTCTCAGAGGTCACTGGAGCTGGGCCAGGGGCAGCTCCCCTCTCCTGCCTTCCCAAAATCCCTTGTTCTCCCCAGGCTTTTTCCGAGGATTAAACTTCCTCTTGCTCTATCAATAATATATTTTTCCAGGGCTTTGCTGACCCGAGTGTGGAGCCTCCAGGGAAGCTTTAGTCTTAGCAGGGACGTGTAAAAGTGGAGATAATAAACATGAATTATCCTCTCTGCCCACTTTGCCCCTGAACCTGTCATATCCCAGAGATTTCAGAGCTCCTGCTTGGGGCGGGATGATCCCTGCAGGTCTGGGATCTGCTTCCCTGGATTTCTACCTTGCTGAGAGGCAGCCACAGATCTCTAGCAGCAGGATTTGGGTTTGTTCCCCTCGCGCCAAAAGGCCAGAAAACACCGCGTAGGCTTTTGCCTCTGGGAGGATTGAAGCCATTCCAAGGCATCCTGGCTGGATTCTCCTTGTCCCTCGTGTATATTTGGGGAAAGAACTTGTGTTTTCTCCTGGTTTGGAGGTTTTTGGGGAAGAGAAGTTGTGTTTTCTCTTGGCTTTTTTTTTCCACCCCCCCCCCCCCCCCAGAAGCTCTTCCCATCCGGGGAAATCTCTAATCCGTGGCTCGAGCACAAAGCTGTCGGCGCTGGCTTAGGAAGCTTAAAAACCCCTCCCAGGCTCCCTCCGTGCGGGGCTGTGACTGCAGACACGTCACAGGAGCTGCAGGGAGGGACTGGGAAGCTTCTGAAATCCTCGACTTCGCAGGGAGCTCGGCAATGTGGCACCGAGGGCCAGGCTTCAAATCGTGTCACCTTTGGAGGGGACAGTTTCCTTGTCCAGGCCTGGCTGGGACAGCGTTCCTGTGCTCCCAGGGGTGAGGGGCAGAGCCCAGGGGTTGGTCCCAGGCTGATGAAGGGACCGTCCTCGGGATATCTGGGGTTTATGTGCCAGGTGACAGCCCCAGGTGACATCCTGGCTGCTCCTGCCCTATCCCCTGTGTGACAGGGTCAGGCTCTGCTCCTGGGGGGTGCTTGGAGCTCTGGGTGTCCTCGACAGGCCAGCTCTGCCTTTCCCAGGGAATCTGGATCCCTGTGGATTCAGGGGCAGCAAACCTCCCAGCCTGCTCCTGCCTCTTCTCCCAGGTGATAGGACACGGGCAAACAGTCCCAGGCTGTGCTGGGAAGCTTTAGCTTGGATTTTAGGGAAGATTTCTTCACTTTCCTGGTGGTTCCTGTCTCCTGTGAGCCACAGGGACCCATTCTGGTGGCTTCTGTCCCTCCATGGAGCTTTGCCCAGGCACCACTGACGCCTGCTGGCACCGGCACCACCGGGGACTGGGGAAGTTTTTTTCTGCCAGGAATTCTTCCTCATTCCCAGCACCGTCTCTGGGTTGTGAAACTCCCTCCTGGCACCTCCAGGAGTGCCCAGCCTGCGCCTCACGGGGGGATTTTAAATATATCCTTCTCCAACCCCCCCTAGCTCCTGCCTCGAGCCTCCTTCATGGAAAACTGGGATTGTAAAGGAAATTTCTCTGCTTGGCCAAGGTACTGGTCTCAGCAGGGCTTCCCAGAAGGATCGTGGGTTGGGGTTTGGGAATGCCAGCTTTGGAAAGCGCAGCCTCCAAAGTACTAGGCAGAGGGGATGCAGTGAGTGACCAGCAGCCTCAGGACACCCCCACTGACCTTCCTGTCCCCTCATCCTCACTGGAGCTGCTGGAAGCAGCGCCAGGAAAAACCCCAGATAAGTTTTTTTTCGAGTAATTCCTGTCTGGAGCTTCATTTCCCAGCCTTGGGAGAGCATCCCTGGAATGAGGTAAAACCCCAGGTGCGCTTTGTCTCAAACCTGCCACACTCAGGTTACAGAAATCGGATTCCTCGTGAGCAAATTGCTGGGGAAAAGGTGAATTTGTCTCAAACCTGCCACGTTCAGGTGACAGCATGTCCTTCCCGTGAGGAAATTGGTGTGAAAAAGGGATTTGGGGCTGGAATCACAGCCCATGGCCAGCCAAGGATGATGCGGCAGCGCCTCCGGAAGCAGCTCCGCTGCTGGTCTGCCACGAGATCCCTTGGCATCTGTTAATGGCAGCTGAGAAGGGATCGCTCAGCCCGTGCCATCCCCAGAGCTGCTCCAGCTCTGCCCCAGGAGCACTGCGGAGCCAGGAGGGGAAATACGGGATCGGGGAAGGGATGGGAGGAGTGAGAAAGGCTTCAACCCCACCAGCCCCCCCGGGGAGGTTCTGTTCCTCTGGGAGCTCTCTCTGTGCTTCCCTGGCACTTGGGATGGAGGCAGGGATTGGCTCCAGCAGCAGCTTCTGAGGGTTTCCCAACTTTTTGTGTCTTTATCCAGCTCTGTAATGGGGATAATGTGGTGTCACTGATGATGGATGCTGCTCTACCAGCTTCATTTACCCTGCTGCAACCTGAGCTGGAATTCTGCTGGAATTCTGCTGGAATAGCTGCAGTAGTTGGCCGGGGGCTGTTTCTTGGGAGAGATGCAGCTCTTCCTTCTCCCCTGGAAATAAACTGAAGAGCTGGACCGAAATGGGGGAGGTCTGGGGGCTGGGGAATGCCAGAAAAGCCGAGGGAAAAGGGTGGGATCCACACTCCACCCAGCAGAGCAGACCCTCCTTTCCAGGTGAGGAACCTGCCGTAACCTCCCGCGTTCCCTTGCAGGTGAGCACGGGGCCCAGCTGGGGCTGCACGGCGGCAGCGGGGACGGGCTGGGCGACGAGAGTGCCACCGTGGAGGAAGGGGAGACCAGCCCCGACCCCCAGCCCCAGCAGGGCCGGAAAACGCGGAGGGAAGCCTGCACCTGTCCCTACTGCAAGGAAGGAGAGGGCAGGTGAGGCTGCTGCCCACGGCTCCGGCAGCAGGAGTGCCTCAGTGCCCCCAGAGTGCCTTGTTTTATGGAATTATTTGGGTTGGGAAAGGTCCCTCAGATCGTCAGGTCCAGCTGTTCCCCCAGCCTTGGCAAGGCCACCTATGTCCCCAACTGCCACATCTACGTGGCCACCTGGGCGCCCCCAGGTCCTTTCCCGGCTTTCCAGCCCCAATTCCCCGTGTCTGGAGCGTCCCACGGGGCTGTTGTGACCCAAGGGCGGGACCTGGCTCTTGACCTGGCAGAACCTCACCCCAAACCCATCAATGCCACTGGTCTGACCCATCCCAGTCCAGCAGATCCACTCCCCCGGGCTGTATCACCTGCGTGCCGGCACTCCCTCGGCTTTAACCCTTCCCTTCTTGCAGGAGCTCTGGGGATCCAGGGAAAAAAAAGCAGCACATCTGCCACGTGCCGGGCTGCGGGAAGGTGTACGGGAAGACCTCGCACCTGCGGGCGCACCTGCGGTGGCACACGGGGGAGAGGCCCTTCATCTGCACCTGGGTGCTGTGCGGGAAGCGCTTCACCCGCTCCGACGAGCTGCAGCGGCACAAGCGCACGCACACAGGTGGGGCTGGGCTCCCGGGAGCCCTGGGAATTCCTTGGTGCTGCACGGGGCAGCCTCGGGGATCCCTGCACCTGAAATTCCAACGTCCCGGAGCGTTGGCCTTGAGCTCTTGGGGCTGAGAGCCCCTCCAGAGCCTGAGCATTCTCGCAAGCAGGAACCTTTTCCCAGGATCCGAGCCTTTTCCCAAAATTCCAACGTGTTGGAGCGTTGGCCTTGAGGGCCTGACCTCTCTCAAGGGCAGGAACCTCTTCCCAAATCCCAACCTTTTCCCCCGATCCCGCCTCCCCACCTCTGCCCCGTTCCCGCCGTCCCTCACGCCCCTCTCCCGTTCCCCCAGGAGAGAAGAAATTCGCCTGCCCGGAGTGCCCCAAACGCTTCATGCGCAGCGACCACCTCTCCAAGCACATCAAGACCCACCAGAACAAGAAGGGAGGCGCCGCCAGCGTGGCCATGAACGTCTCGGCCGTCCCCATGGACACGGCGGCCTCGGCCGAGGGCAACGGCGGCGCCACGCCCTCGGCCCTCATCGCCACCAACATGGTGGCCATGGAGGCCATCTGCCCCGAGGGCATCGCCCGCCTGGCCAGCAGCGGCATCAACGTCATGCAGGTGGCCGACCTGCAGTCCATCAACATCAGCGGCAACGGCTTCTGAGCCCGCGGCCAGCGCGGGGACGGCGACGGAGCCGCCGGCACCTCCAGCACTACCCCAGCCCGGCGCCGCTGCCACCTCCACTCGAAGGCCAGAGCTATATATATATATATATAT
>VWZV01001474.1:952451-1208595 GCA_013397155.1 Irena cyanogastra | reverse complement strand
ATTATATATTATTAAGTTTTGTTATATATATTAAGTTTGTTAAAACTTATATTATTAAGTTTTGTTGGTTGTTTATTTCAAACATGGCAGAATCTCAAAATGAGCTCTTGTGTCTTCCATGCCTGGAGAATGCACCTAAATGTTTTGGTTATTATTTTTAGAAGTTTTCTTTTTTAAAACAGAAGCAAGGCAAGAAATGAATAATTTCATCATTGTTTTGGGGTTGGGTGCCAGAGTAGCAAAATGTATTACAATCTACTATATTTAAAATGTTTATTTAGTACAGCTCCTACTTCTCTGCTGTCTACAACTGCAGCTGCTCAATAGCACTGCAGCAAAAATCAAGAAATAAAAGAAACAACAATTGCAGCCCCTACCCCTCCTTCCCAAATTTCAAGTATGACTTGAAAGAGTCCACTTAAAATTTTTATTTCCTAAGGGAATGTTTTATAATTACATTTTGGAGAGAAGAACAAGGAAGATGAAGGATACCAAGAGAAGATGAAATATATTTGAAGAAATTTTTCACATGCCATTCTAAAAACAATAATCTCACAAAGCAATAATTCAAGGGAGATTTCCTCCCCGAACACCCAAACATGTCAGTCATTAATTACAACTCAGAAAAGCTTTTCTGTGATAGAAAAGCATCACCATTCCTTCTCTGCAAAACTGGGAACCTGAGAAAGGGAAAGTTTAATGGTTCATCCAAGAAAAAACAGCTGACAAACTGCAGAACACTGCAAGCAGCATCAGATGCTCCTTCTCACACTGGCTGTGGGGATGTTGGCAGCTCCCCACTTCAGCTGGGGTAGGTTTTAAGTTTCTCAGTAAATCTAAACCTGAAATTAGCCCAAGCACTGAATTTTGAAAATCCCACCTGAGCAGGCTCCCAAGCACATGAATTATGTCTGACACAAAGGCAATGTCTCATTAAAAGAACCACACTCGGAGATGAAGCCCTCTCTGATTGGCGCACTCCAGTGAAAACAGGACTGGCTCAGGACACGTGTACGAGCCACAGTTTTTCATGGGAATGTTGGAAGAGACTTAAATGAACCCCTTAATTTGCAGAGAGGAATTGTTAATGTTTCCCTTGGAAAGACAAGACGCATTTCTACCTCTAACGAGCGATATCCATCCACAGCTAACGAGCCTCACAACCTCCGAGCGAGCGCTGACAACTTCACACGGGAGGCACACGAGCCAGAGTCTACACTGGGAAAGCTGATAGTGCTCAGGGTTAGAAATCACTGATTTCCTGAGGACTTGTCAAGCACCCATTCCACGCTCCAGGCTGTGTCCAATACAAATTACAAGTGACAAAATAAAATTAAAACGCCCAGACATCTCTGCCCCCGTTTTCAACACTTTTTGTCCTTTCCGAACAACTTCCTGTGCTGAGCTCTGTCTCCCCAGCCTGGCTGTGCCCCACAGAACCATCCCTTTTGCAGGACAACTCTGGACCAGGGATGCAAGGGCTTTGCCTCACCACTGCCTTGTTTTTAGGGCAATTGCCACATTTTGGGGGCAGCTGCCCTGGCATGGAATGGAGAGCAGCTGGGATCTGTATTGCACAAGGCCCTGCATGCAGCTATGAGGCTGCCTCCAAGCACTGAGCCCAGGGGAAGGGAACTGGGAGAGGCAGCCAGGCACTGTAAGAAGGCTGAGGCAGAGTGAAATGGCATGGGAAGGGTGAAAGTGCAGCACTCAGAGTCACAGACAGCAGACAATTCCACACTCCACTGTGTTCCATCACCAGCTGTATCCAACACTGACGTGCTCCATCACTTTTACTGAGGCTGAAGTCACACTGTGCACTGCAGCGTGGGTGTGGACCTGCCTGTCCTGCTGGGCTCTGCAGGAGAGCAGAAATCACACAACCCACGTAAAACCTACCTCTGCACCTTCCCTTAGATTTCCTGGCTAGTTCCCACATTTCTGTGTACAGAGGGGAGGGAAAGATGCTCCACCAGCATCCTTTGGGGACACTCCTCTCCGGTGACAATGCTGAATGAGGTGCCTGGGGGTGCAGCAGGAGAGTGCCTGCACTGACACAAAAGGCACAAACCTAGAAACCTCCTTTGGTCAATAATGCAAAGCAGAACATGACTGGCATTTTCTCCCTAAATGCATTCAGGAACCTGTGCCTAAGCTGCACGGGCTGTCAGCCAAGGCTCTGTATCTACACATGACAAATTATGAATTCATCCATTGTTTGAAAGTTTTGAATTCACTGTTGGTGGTAAACTTTTTACTAGAACACACAGATGGTCCTGCCTGATCTTGTTAATGAAAAACTCTCACACAGCTACAAAAACAGACGTGATCATCTGTTTTTCAACATTCTGAAAAAAATCTACAGAGGTGTAAGGTGCTATACAAATGAGAATAATTAGCTTGTGCCATCTGTGGACATTAAAAAAACCCAGTGTGTCTGTATTCCTGTGTTTTATAATGATAAGCATTATGTCTTCAGCAAAGTACATACTTAATAACTTTTCAATTTATTGTGACCTTCTGCTCCAATTTACTTAAGGAACTATAATGCTAGCTGTGCCTCACACCTTTTTCACCTTATAATTAGCAAGTAATAAAAAATGCTATTAAAAAATAATAAGTCTGAAGCTCTCTGACAACTCACTGATTAATTCTTAAGATTTTGAAGTACGTTGGAACATCCTTAGCTAAAACATCAATTTTACCCAGTTTTCAGCCCTGCTAACGAGTGTTGGTGCATGATGGAGTCTCACAGCTCACTCACAAGTGATGGCAGTAGGAATTGTACCCCTCAGTGTTACATCTGACAGAGTCACAGTTCCCAGGTCTTTCTAATCCAAATTTAGTGGTGAGCTGAGCTTTGTCCTTGCACATGCAGTGCTGCATGCCCAGGCTCTCTGGGAATGGATGCCCTTAGCATCCAACAAGGAACAGCCAATACAGATGAGTGCCTTAGAGGGAAAACAGGAAAAATGATCAGCATCCAGCACTGGATTTCACCTGATTTTGTATAACATCCCCTGGAGGCATTTAAACACGCTGAGGGTGCAGAACTTCTATCCCTCAGCCTCCAAGAAAATGGGAAGTGACTAGGCAGGCTGGTCTTGCAGGCTGTCCTTGCTTGTTTTCACAGAACTCCCACGGCACAGGCAGAGATTTGTCATTATTGTTGCAAAAGGGTCATTTGCACACAGAATGAAAAGCAGGTTAAACAGCACTGCACAAGCTTGGGTCAGAAAGAGGAAACCCAGCCAGGAGGGCTGAGAGTGGAGCCCACATTACACAGAAAATTGCTGGACACCAGGACCAGAAATGCTCAGAGAAGCTGCTTCCCCGAGTTCGTTCCTGTGTCTCCCACAGCAGGCACTGGTGTGACATATCCTCCATGTGCCATCCAGCTGCTCTCTCTGAGGCCTGTACTCCTCTCTCAATGGGTTTCACTCCATATCAAGTGAAAGCACAAAATGTTCAGTGGGCAATGCTGATTCCATGGAGTGCTGAAAGCTGGGATGCTGCTGCCTCACCGCCGTTCCTGGTGCCCTTCCACTCACAGACTGCTCTTGTATTGCTCCCACAGATAAAAAGGCAGCCAGCTTTCAGCCTCTCAGCTGAAACCTGGGACTTTTCTCAACAGCATTTTGTACACAGAGCTCCAAAACAGACCTGAGCAGCCGGCCAACAAATGCTTTGTTTTGTTATCATTACTTTGTGGGATGCTGGTAGCAGATCCCAAGGTACAACGCGAGATCCAGGCTGTGCCCTGAACAGCCTGACACCTAGAGAAGATTAAAATAGAAAACACATCCTGTGCTCACCTTGTAATCCTAGCATGGAAACCTGTAGCTGCAAATACATAGATGTAGAGTCCTTATTCTCTTATCTGTTATGTGTTTTAATACCTGCAAAACCCCTCTCTCTACTCATATGTGACTTGAAACCAGGACAGGTGAGTGAGGGAAGAGATAGCAGCAGTTGAAAGCATTTTTTAATTGAGTAGTCTTCACTCCTGACAAAATCTTGTGGTGTAACTAATTTAAAAAAAACACCCTGTACTTTCTAGGTTTTTTTCCTAATTTGTACTTTCTGATTTCATCTACTGCTATACTGACTCACCTACTGTCTTTTAAACTTTCAGAAATTTACCTAGTACAGATGGTTCTGATTAGAAATGTGACTAGACCATCTTACAACACCAACTCTTTCTCATCCATTTTGTAACTTTCCTAGGGGCATGGGTGAGTAAGTCAGTCTTTGGTCTCAGTCCAAGGACCTGGTGTTGTTTCAGCTTTTAAACCTTGTTTCCTTCAACTGACCCACTTCCATTTCTGAAATACCTCCAATTTTCCCTCCTCCGATGCCATTTATTTATACAGCAATTATCTGATGAAGATTTGAGAGCACCTGCCTTTACTTTTGCTGTTGTACTCATTTAAGCTGCAGCATCTCCTAGTTAATTTATTTCAAAATGGTTTTTTCCAGACTTCAACTGGATAGAAAGCAGCATGGCTCTACTCTGAGATGATTTGGAAGAGCCTGCATGCAATGCTATCTCCTAAGTGCACTCTGAAGTCAAATCAATTCACAAAGTCATGTTCACAAAATGGGAAATGATAAGAAAAGAATGAGTTCTGTTCTACAAATTACCAGCAATTCAGTGAGGTGCTTTAATGTCATTCCTGTTCTTCATGGATGTCACTGAATGCACCAGGCAAGTAAAATGCCCATATGAAATTAAGATACTAAAAGTAAATGTTTGCTCCAATGTTGTAAAGAACCTCATAAATGTCAGAGGTTTTTATTTCATGCACACCACAGCTTGTAGAGACACAGGAAACATTTGGTTCTAATGGGAAACTGATGTTCCTTTCAGCACCGTGGTGCCCATTAGTACCTGTCTGAGCAATGTTCTGCTGCCAGTCTGAGCAGCCCCACACACCAGCTGACCAGGACAGCACAGACACAGCCTTCAGTTCTGTGCTGTTTCGAGTACCAGGGGAAGAGAATTTCACACACTCCTCAAAACCGCAAAGTCTCGTGCCCTGTGATGCTGTTACTCCATCAGCCAGAGCAGCTCCTACTCACTGTATTCCCACATACAGCCCTGAGTCCCCAGCTTCTTTCCCCCACCTCCACATTCTTCATTTCACTCCTGTCTACTCGACAGAAATGTAACTTGGAATGCACAGACAGCTGGGAGGTGAGGAGAGATAGGAAACACATTTAGGGTACAGTGGGTGACTGCAAGCAGAAGAGAAAGGGGTGCTGAGGCCAGTGATGCATTGCTCCTTCACTGCTCCACTCATTCCTAAAATTTTGGGCTGTACCAATTGCACTAAGATGAGCCTGGCAGAGTACAACTACCCTGTGCTGTGATTAAAGATGGATACTGCCAGCATAACAAGGATATATCACATTTTGCAATATCTCCTGGTACCAAGTAATGCTGTAAAAGCTCAGTGCAAACACACTGGGCCAGACTGCCAAGAGAAACCAGCATCTCAGCAGTTCCTGCTGAAACATGGCTTAAAAAAACCCTAAGGTCATGGTATGAGAGATGCTCCATTCCCATTACAACACACACAGACAGATGGTCATCCCCCAGTGACTCAAACCTTGCCCTAAACCTGGAAACTTCATCAGGTGGTTCAAAGGCAGCTCCATCCTTAAAAATCTGGTTTTAGCTATGAGAAGGCTACAACTGAGCAGCTGACCCCAGGTGCCTTTGGAAATGGAGGCTGATTCCTTCTCACAATCCAGGTATTATCCTGGGGAGGAAAGGAGAGGGGAAGTGTTCTGGCAGGAGCTCAGCTTGCTCAGAGGCTGACTCCCCTTTGGAAGAGGGAGACATGCTCACGTGGGCTGCTTTTCAGTCTTGGAAATGCTAACAAGATTTTGTGTTTGATTTTTGCCTGTACACCAGTCAAATCAAAATTAAGGGATTTCCATGTGTGATACTGAACACACACTTTTGCATTAGGGATTTGTGTTTTGTAAATTATACCCTTTAGCCATATCACTAGTCATTAACCTAATTTAAATTTCAATAAGGAGATTCTCCATTTTTGTCATTAAAATTAACTAGCTCCTCGCTGCGCAGATACAATCAGGAGGGCGAGGTGAGACGATGTCACCAAGTAAGTCTGATCAAACCCACTTTTTATTCCGCAGCTCCTTGTACTCCCTGCAGTGATACAAAAGCACCTCCCAAGCGACTTCCCGTGGCTGATGGAGAAGGTGTCAGAGTATCCCTTTGCAGTGTCTCAAAGGGCACTCAGTGCCTGCTGTTCCTGCTAAGTGCAGCCTCTCATGTGCTGCCGAGGTTTAGACAGACGCTCACAAGTGCCTTTCTACACCGTGTTCAAATGCAGCAGGTCATTCCAGGAGTCACCAGTGCCAGCAGCAAAGGCAGTCCCTGGGAACAGCCCTGGTGGCTCACTGTGCCAGCCTGCCGGGAATCTGGGTCTGAAGTTCTGCGATGCTCAGAAATTTGCCATCAGAGCACACAGTGGCCTCCCCTGACCACTCACTGCTCCCCCGGCGGCCAGGGATGCAGCTGGAGTCAGGAAAAGGAGTGGGGAAAAACTTTATCTGCCGGGAGCCAACGGGACAGGTCTCTGTGAAAAATCACTCAAGGGATGCTGCCAGATCCGAGGAAACGTGGAATAAGAAGATGCACCCGTGTGGGAGGCAGAGGTGGATTGGAGAGGTGTCCTTGGGGCTCGAGGATGCCCAGCTGAAGCACGGATCCCTCCAGCACCGGCTGTGGCACCAGACCATGGAATGTGCTGCAGCTTGGGAAGAACTGAGCATAACAAACCAGGACAGACAGAGGTCCAGCTCCCCCATCAACATCTGTCCTGCCTTTCCAGAAGAGCAGAAGCCAGAGGAATTTCCAGGCTTATTTGCCTCGGAGCATATTTTGTTCTTCTGCAATTCCTCCTTCCAGAAGCAGCTCTAGAGTCAGCAACACCAGCCAGCAGTGCCTAACAAAGTGGGTGCTGAGAGCAAATATAAAAATAATACTTTTCCCAGAAAAAACTTCCTCTGTACTAAAGGACATGCCAAGAACTGAAGTGAGTCAGATTTTATGGGCCCTGATGATGTAGTAGAAAATTAACAAGATTGTGTATTTTACAGAAAACAGGTAAGAGAAGAGGCTGAAAAGAAATGTTATTTTAATTGGATTTTTTTGTTCTCTTGTTATCTTCAGCACCTCAACAATGCCTGCAGTACTTAAAATCTTCTGGGACTTAAGAAAGCTCCATTTCTTTGATTCTATTCTCATTTGAAACTTATATGAGCAATATTATTGGTATGTAAGAAAAACCTTACGTACAATAGTATGCAAAGAACACCCTACACTAAGTGGTGTAGGGTAAACCCACACCACACAACCAGCAACAGATGCAACACAAGAATTCTAAATTCCAATCAAATGAGTCTGAAGATTAATTGTAAAATCCATCAAAGTACTGTGGGGAAAAATGGTAAACTCTACATAAACATTCAGGGACTTTTGCAAATTCCTGTAGCCTATAATTAGATTTAGTGAATGCCATCAAATCCGAGGCTCCAGTGCAAATATAGACAGTTTCTGTTGTTTTAAGATGCATACACAGATACATGAAATGTGCCTAATTACCCACAGTTGTTTTGTTTCCCTATTTAATTTCAGCAGCACAAATCCACTGAGTTTTGCGTACATTGGAATAAATAACTGCACAATTGGAATGTCTACAAAGTTTAAAAGTAAAGACAAAAATGGAAAGCAGTCATAAGCACTTGATGAAGCTGTTTTGCCAGACAACTCAGGGTAGGGATTGTGGTGTCTATACCTCTCATATAATCTATATCCAGATTCATTAAATTCTCATCTCTACTTTTCTCATCACAGAGAAATACAAACAAAAGCCCTTAATCCTGCAATTTCAGCCAGGTGAAGAGCTTGCACAGAGCCCTTCCAGGTAGCCAGGCTGTGCACCTGCAGCAGGCTCCCTGAAGTCTGCAGAACCAAAACAGACCATTTCCAGCCACAGGATCTTTGGGAAGTATCACCAGCTTCCCCCAAACCTCCAACTCTCTTTTTTGAGGGAGAGTTCTAAAGGAGATTTTGGAAAGCAAATTCACCTTCCCATATGCACCCACGTTGCACAAGCAGGTTGCCTGAGTGATGAAGAGACAGCAGGGATGCTGCAGTGCAGATCTCACTCTGTGCTCCACTCTCTACTTCCCTATCAAAGAGGAATTCAGCTCCTCAGCATTTGCAAAACACATCCTGAATCCACATCCAGAGCTACAACAATGCAAGACTTGCTGCATCTCATATGCAGCCCATGTGTTGGAATAAATGCATTAGTACCTCTAATTAATGCATCATTTTAAGACTAAAGTCACAGGATGTTTAAATACACATGGACACAACAGACAATTTAGGAATGAAATTACAGATGACATTCTTTATCCTTAGCTGGCTCTATGTAAAATATTTCCCAAGTTTGAAGAAAGAAGACACTAATCTGTTTGGTAGCTGAAATAATTTTAGAATTAAGCAGAACACTTTTTATTATTGTTGGTACTTGCATGTTTAATTTTAGAAGAGTAAATCATGTAATTGAAGCTTTGACATAAGAAGTGATTATGCTCAAATGCAGCTCTCCACGCTATGAGAAAATACAGAGGGATGATTTCAGAGTTCTGTATTTAAATAAAAAAACCCATGCATTTTAGAAACACAGACTACTGTATAACAAAGAGATGCTGGGGCCATATCATGTAGGCTGAGATGCTCTCACGCCCCAGAGCAACCCAGGACTGAAAAACTACAAATTACTTGGAGCCATCATAAACTTCCTCCACACAAACCTCTGTCTTCCAAAGGAAAATGACTGAATCTCCTCTATTGCCAAACACATCTGACAGACAGACAATTTCTGTTCCTTTCTTCTGCTCATCTCTCCCCCTTCTTGAAAAGAATCAGCACTGCTGAGTTGAAGTAAACTGATAGCTACACAAGATAAATTTTTATAAAACATTTATAATTTCATATTGCAGTAATAGGCTTAACATAATCTCTTAGACTTTGTTGGAAATTAGCCCCTAAGGGAATTAGAAGCCTAACTCACCTTGACTTTCCATTGTATTTTGAGTCTAATTGGCTTAGCATCTTTTGAAAATTCTAGTTTTAATTATTGGTTACATTAGTTCTTGAAGTTACAGCTGAGTAAGAAAAGTGAATGAAATGCTGCTTATCCCACTTCCTAGGCAGGGTAACAACCTTGCAAGCACATCATCCCATCCTCTTTTGGAGCAGCACTCCAGCTTCTCCAGGTTGCCAGATGTTGGGAGCCAAGACCAGGAGAATGGAGCTAATCTGGTGCTGCTCCACAGATGCCTGAAGAATTTTACCAGATTCCCATCTCCCCTGCTGCCTACAAACTTTCCTATAAATGTGTTACTCCAGATTTTCCACCACCACGCCCTTTCTGCCACACAAAAAATACTGGCATTTATTTTTCACTGTTACAGGACACCAGGATCAGGCTGTAATTCACTTTTATCCAATATTGATTTTCTACTCCTTCTGCTGACCACGATTTAAAAAATAATCAAAAAGAGACTGGATCCCAGGGTAAGGTATAGGCACATCATAAAATATTTTTAAGAAACATTATGGGGCTGTCTCTGTTTTTGGTTTTTTTTTTTTCCGCAAGCAAAAAGCTCGATGTTAAACCATTTCCAAACAGATAATGGCATGCAGGCTGAAAGACAGGAAAGTTTTATCACAGGTAAGAAGTGGCTATAGGATGTTAACATGGCTTACTCCTGATTTGTTCAACCAAACATTAAGGTAGGGATCAGGCTGCAAAAACTGATAAAACATTTTCCTACTTTATCTGCCCAGAGAGAGCCAGGCTGGATCAGCAGGGGCTGAATCTGGTGCTGGGCAAGTCCCCTTGCTGGAGGTTGCCAACGTGGAATTTCAGCTGGCTCCTGGGCAGCCAGGCTCGGCTGGAGCTCACTGGCAACTTTGCAGGCACAGGTTCATTTGCTCCTAACGTGCTAAGCAGAGAAATAATGTGATTCAACTACACATAAATGAGATGGGTTTTAAGCAAAAAGGAGGAATAAAAAGAGGAATTCACTCAAAGGTGCCTGTGCCCTTGGGTTATTCCAGCAAATAGCCAGGGCACGTATCCATAAATGCAGCTGGAGTCTAATTTCAGTCGTGTTTTAAATAATAGCTCATTCACAGATTTCACTGGCATGTCTCTCCCAATTTACATCCCAGTAAAGTGTACCATCTCCATTCTCTGCCTCCCTCCAGGAGCAGTTACCACAGGTCTGGGGTTCCAAAAATCCCTGCAGAGGCTGCACTTCTTGGGTCAGTTCTGTCTCCACATCTGGGATAAAGGATGCTTGCCTAAAGCACAGGCTGTGATCCGTATGATCCATATGTACCACGGCCCCAGGGCAGAGCTGCTCTCACAGAGGGGAGGAGGGGAAAGAACACATTTGCCCCTAAAGCTGGCAATTTAAAGCAGACCCTCTGTTGATAGATCATCTATCTTTTTGTACAAGCAGTGCTACAAGACCAAGGAGAAAAGCATTTGGGGAATGATCGAGGATTGCCCGTGACAGAAACAATCTCTGTGTATAAATTATTGCCATTATTGTTAGCCTCTGAATTAGATTTCATCCTGCAGAGATGCCACCTTCATAAATCTGAAAATTATTTTAAAATGCAAACAGTTAGATGGAATATTCAACATTCAAACTCTCCCCTCAATTGCTGGAAATGTGTGAGCCCAGAAGAAAAGCAGAATGAATCTTCAAGCTGCAATGAAAGCAAGTTAACTTCCTGCCTCTTTCCAACCTTATCACTATCCATGGCACAACTATTAACATGGGGGGCCAGATTTGTTGTCATTAAAATATGAATTAGTGCAGGAGGACATCAGGTTTTGAATGCTCTGTACATTTCTTGAATCTGAGCTTCTCCATATTCTTTTATTGCTCTAATTTCTTTTGCTGGGCCATGTGCTCCTCTGCCTGCAGCCTGAGTAACCTTTGTGGAAGCAAGGAACAGTCAGGGAGTTAACAGGGAAAGGACTGAGCAGGTCAAAGTGTGTCCCAGATGACCACATTTCACATCAAAATCTAAATACCTCACTCTTACATATTGCAATGAGCACATGCAAAATGTAGGTATAAATACAATCATTTTCCAGTATTCTGTGAAATGTAGAATCTTCTGGCCATACTTCCAGAATATGACATTTTAAATAGCAATCCTACTTCCAGAGGCACCTGATTTCCACACTCACTGAAATGAGCCCTTTCACATTTGCATTTCCTATTGGGAATTTTCCCATTGGGTGCTTCTGTCACCAACTTGCAGGTAAAAAGGGAACATTACATATTTAACTTGTTCTGGCTAACAATTTGAGGAGTTAAGATAAAGACTTGACTTTCTGTGTCAGAGAATTTTCCTTAAGCTCTGTGCCAGAAACAAACAATATCCTTTGTCCCACTCTCACAGTGCACAGCACTGGGTGAAGGGAGCTGTTACCTGGGGGATGGCTCCAAGGTAGAGCAAAAGGTCAGCCCAGTCCTACTGAGCACAAAATTGAGAGAACAGATTGCAGATGGGCAGGGAGAGATGGGCAAGAGAAGAGGCTTGAAAAAGAGGATATATTTTATCAGTGTGTCTTTTTTTCCCCCCTTAGTTCTTATAAAATGACAGTATAGAAGTGCTTTTCTTTCCATTCCTAAATTCTACATTTTCATGTTCTCTAGATTTTCATTGCATATTTATGTACTGGTTTCCATGTCTGCCTGGTTACTTTGCCTCTAAACTTACAATAGCACAGATCTCCTGAGAGAATAAATTGCATTGATCCTAAAATATACAGTTATGAATATAGTTTTTAGCAATATTGGCATCAGAGAACATCTGTTTACTTTGAGTTAATCAAGATTAATATTTCATCTTCTGTTTGGCTAAAACACCCACCTATGTGAAGCAATTTGCTTCAGCTGTAAGGATGAAATCTTTAAGCAACATAATATGAAGCATCTACCAAATTTCTGACAGGCTTGTATCAGGGTAATAGATGATGAAGACTGAGTGTTTTGCTTCATAGTCAATCCCATCCCAGTATCCTGAAATAACTCAGAAAAGGCACACACAGCTATACAGGGGATGCTTATACAGACAGACAGCGTGGCTCCATGGACACCTTCCAGTGATGGAAAGAAAAGTTGAGTCATATTTGGAACTTTCTCCCAACTCTCTCTTTTAACAGCAAATATGGCACAAGGCAGCTGAGGGCAGACAGGGAACCCTCATGGCCTCACTGACCCGTTTTCTCCCAAGCAGTCCCTGCCAGGCCTACGGAGAATTCCATTAATTCCTCCAGGCAGGTACCCATCATTAATATGGACAATCTGGAGGTACAATTTCAAAGCCTGAAATTCCTGCTCTTGGAAAACACGTCTGTTTTGATCTTTCTATGCAGCCAACCAGTAAAAAATGTTGCACCTATATTTTCTGCACCTATCCAAAGAAATTTATCTTTCACACCCTACTTCATGCCATATGTTGGAAGCTGAAAGAATGAAGGATTTAGCTGTCAGTCTCTGAAGGCAGTACAGGCCCTCTTCCAACTGCACACGGCGTCAGATCTCAAAGTATGACATTTCACTTTAGCTTCTGTCAGCACTATCTGCAGTGTATCACTGGTGCACTGTTGAAAATATTCTTGATAGGCAGCTCATATGCGCTGGATAAAGTGCTCATTAATCTTGCCTTTAAAGAACTGAGAAGTTGGGTGGTAAATCCTTAAGGGGACGCGCCTGGCTCCCGCACGGCGCGGATGTTCCCGCCGTATTCCCCAGCCAGCAAAGGCAGCGCTCAAAAGCCGCTTCTGAAGCGGTCTCAGCTCTGTTTGTTTGCTTTAGGTACATTGTTTCTCCTCACAGAAAACCTCCTTCCTCCCAGTGGGTTTTGTGTTGCCGCCCCACTGGCACACGAGCGGTGCTGCAGAGCGCCAGCCCCGCCGGGCACCAGCTGGGGAAGGGTTTGGCCACCCCCACGTCCCCCTGCAGTGGTGGCACCTGTGGCTGGTCACCAGCCTCAGGACACAGCCCTGTCTCACAGCAAACAGAATTAATCCTCTCGCCGGCACAGTGGAGGTACGTTTTGAAAGAACACTTTTGAACTGCCTCAAGAAATGCACGCATGGGGTGATTTTACAACTCCTCTTCCCCCCATGCTTGAATATTTTGGTGTTTAACAGGAGCGGTTCAGTCTGCAAGAACCTGGTTCTCTGACAAATATTTTAAAAATGCTTCCACAAAACAAGGACACTTCATGAAACATTTAATGAAAATATGGATTTTTGCTTGTTTTTAATCCCTTCCCTATTAATAAAAGATAGGGTTTTTTAAAGATTCACTATTTATTTTTCTCCCTCTGCAACCTAATATAGCAGAAGCAGCCAGTAGGTGAGGCATTTGCCAACAGCAACAGGAAAACAATAAAATGAAACAGAATAATACCCTGCCTCCCCCCCATCCTCTCTGGGCAGAGAATGTATGATATGAAATCTATTTTGACAAGGGACTATCAATCACTTCCTCCAATTTGTTATTACTGCTAAACTATTTTATGCTTATATTGGTGCCCATACGAGAGAATCTGGCTTCATCGTACAACACACTAAATAGCTGAAAAGCTGCACTTCATAATAAAGCCAAACCCATGTTTTGGATGGAGTCTTCCAGTCTTCCAGCCTAATTCTACCAGGAATAAAAAGCCAAAGAAGAAATCAAACTCTCAAAGACACCAACCACTCTCTCTCAAGACAGATTTATACTGTAAGCAATGCCCATAATAAAAAAAAAAAAAAGTCACTTATTTTAGCCTTATTAATAACTTTACTCTGCAAATATCCCTAGTCTAGGTAGCTATGCTGGTTACATCCTGGCATGCCCACTTACCAACCACCACACTACACAGTCACATAAACCTGCAATGACCAGCCACAGCAGAGCCTGCTGAAGCCTCAAAATCTCCTAATGTCAAATCAGGCTGGTAGGAAAGTGCCTGCAACCAACTGCAAGTCTACCTGAGGTCTTGCAGGAGAGATGCAGAGAGATGTTCTGTGATTCATTCACAGAGAAGCATGAATGAATCAAAGAACTTACCCTGAAATGCTCCTCAGTCTCCATTTGTGCTTGTGGAACAGCAGCATCCCACTCTCACAAATGCCCATGCCTTTTTTCCCCATGATTAAGCAAGTTTTGGTCTGCATTTGACTCTTTGCACTTATTATGCATTTATTATTAACATGCAAAAATATCTACGCCATGATTTCATATGAATGTAAAACTCCAAACCACATACACTGTACTAGGGGACCTCTCTGAGCAACAACATTCAGCCACAACCTCTCACAGCTTGGTGTTAACTCCCCTCTGCCAATACCTTAACACATGTACCCTTCACAACCCATCTGCTTTAGGGAAATCTGGCTGAGGAGAAGCTCTGGCAGCGCCTGTGAGCTGTGCCCTACAGCATACACAGGATATTGGGAATAAACCACGGACAGCAGGCTCTCCAGCAAAAATGTCCTGTCCCCCTGTGCCAGCTGACTGACAGCTCAAGCCCTGTAGCTGTGCTGCAGCTCTACCTTAAGCAAAACCATTTTCAAGTCTTGGAAAGAGTTCCACTTTCACTCCCTTCTTCCCTTCATAATTTCTAGGTCCCAAGACCATCTGGCAAGAATAATCACTGGGCTACCGAAGGTGTCAAAGGCGCACTAGTAAAAGTGTCACCAAAAGGACACCAAAACCACACCTCCCTTAGGAATCCCACAGTGGGGAATCTGGTATTGAGCCACCAAGCCCCCAAAGCCTTTGCTCACCATGAGCCTGAGAAAGAAGGCACACAAGGTCTGAAGGTGATCACCTGCTCAGCCAGATTCTTCAGGATGGAGCTTTGCCATACTTATCAGCTGGCTGAGATCACAGGGAAGGAAGCAAAACGTTTCAGGAGTACCCACAGACACGGCCACGTTGGTTCAAAAGAACACTTTAAGTGACAGAAAACCTCTGCTAAATCCATGTCTCATTATCACCCAATGACAATACTTGTGTATTCTGCAATCCAAGAGGCTCAGACCAACCTGTGGGTGGTACATGGGAAGCAAAGAGTGAGTGAGAACTCACAGTACAGCTGCCTCCTGAGGTACCTCCTTACTAATTCCATAGAATGTCTGCAACTGGAGCTTGGAAAAAATGCCACTTGACTTAGCCCTAGAGAAACTAGTAAGCAACTTTATAAAAAGTCTTTTAAGCAAAATCTGTTGAACCCTCAGACCTTTATATTAAATCTTCACACACTCCGTCTTACAAAGGTTAAACAACCAAGCAGGAATTTGACTGATGTATGAATTTAATGACAGATGCTCACGTAGACTCAGTGTGTTTGTGCCAGAGCAACTGTTGTGGGCATCAGACTCCCATTTTCACACAGTGACTTCTAACTGCAAATGTGCACACACCTTACAAAAAGGCAGAGTTTAAATAAATGCCCTCAGCACTTTGCCAGTGGTGTGTAGTTATGTTTCCACCTAAACAGACAGTTAAATAGAGGACAAAGCACCAGGAGATGACTGAGGAGCTCTTTGGAAAGGGACCTGTATGGGATGTGCACACCAGGTGGGTCTAACGTGCCTGAGACAATTTAATTGTGCCACACCAACACCGAGCTCTCTGCTGTGTTATCAGCACCTAAGCCATTTGTGGTGCAGCAGAACTGAAGTGTTTATGTGAAAGCTGCTTATGTGGCCAGCCACCTGGGAGTTCTCACTTTAAAGTACCATGAAATAGGCACACTATTATGGGAATTAGGGACATTTCTCAACAGAGGCCAGCTGGCAATCACAGGGAGACACGGCTGCATCTTCAATGGGATTCTGCACGTTTCACCTGACCCACCACAACTGGATAAAGCCAGGGTGTGCTGAAGGTTTGGCTCCAGAGGAAAAGCGTCTGTGAAGACCATACAAGACTCCTGGCAGTGCCTTTGAGAGGAAAAGCCCTGCAGGCAGGGATGTTGGATCATTCTCTGGATGCTGGGGAATGTTTCATCACTCTGCACTTGATCCTGTCTTATGTTTTTGACTCACTACTCTTTTACTTAGTAGACACATTTGGAAGTGTTAGAGTTTCCTCTGCAAAATTTAACTTACAGGGAAGGCTCTCTTCTGACACATCCCAAATTCCAATCAAAAAGTTGTAACTTGCTGCAAGTGCCACACAGAGTTTCCTATTAACCTTCCAATGGCTGCTATCACAACATGTTACAGAGGAGATTCAGCTACAAACTCCCACAACAGGTAAACCTGGCTTGAAAAATTCTGAAAAAACTTGAAGAACAAATGTGTGACAAAGCTGCCACAAAACATTTTGACTTCATTAAAATAAAACCTTACAGAGGGAATATTTAAACATTTCCAGCTGAAAATTTTCAGACATGCAATCACGCAAGACATTTCCGTTCCTTATCTGGGAGTGAAATTCCAAAATCCTGCTGACTGAAAAACAGTTGAAAACACCTCAGTAACATCTTCACTAGCCCACGCCAGCAGCTGTGAGGGTTTAGCCAGAGGCAATGGGGACCCTCAGCACAGAAGGCTGGGACATTTATCCCTCCCTAAATCTGCTCTGCTCCAACTAGAGCAGCTACTGCCTTATTTTCCACTATGACTCACCACAAATCTAGCACTGAACACAGCACAGATCCACTATTTAGAATGTTTGGCATTATTTGTCATTTCTGTTGTGTTTCCTATGAATTTCTTTCCAGAATATGGTGGATATATTAATGATGGGGAAAGCTGTTTTAACAGCAATTCAGTATCGCAATAACGCTTTTGTTTCCAAGTATTTTCATCTCAAGACTACAATTTCAGGCAATTAAACATTTCACCATGCCTGGGAAACAAGTAATTATTGTCACTTCCATCTAACAGACTGAGGATCTGGCAAAAACCAGTTGCTGACTAAACTGAACTGGGAATGGGATGTTGGGAGTTGCTGCATGAGATCAAACCTGGAATCTCTCCTTAGCGTGCTGCTCCCTACCTGGGGCAGAGGGGGACGGGGGGAAAACAGTGGGAAAAGTGGGGAATTCATCCTGACCCCAGGAACTGCAGATCAGCTCAGTTCCAAGCAGTTTCAAGCTTTTATTTACCAAGTGTGGTATCTGGAAGCTGTGAATGCTTCGTAGCCACTTCAATGCCATATTTCCTGTCGAAGATGCTCACTAAATTCTTAGTGTCAGTGACATCTTGTGGCAATGAACTCTTTGCTACAGCATATGGGAAATGCCAGCACGAGAGGGAGAGGCAGAAGGCCAGGGACAGGCAGAATTCTGGGCTGGAATATCCCTTCACGTCCCTGTTTGTCCCAGGCAAAGCTCAACACCAAGCTACCCAACTTTCTAACCCTGCTCAGGCTGCAACCCTTTATACAAAGGGCAATCCAAGTGAAAATTATGAAAGGAATTATACCAAATCCTGCAACTAGACATGATTTTTCACATTTCTTGTCCTTTGTGCCGCTTGAATGCTTGGGCTTCTGAAGTCCATATGAATCATTCCAAAAGCTTCCCAGCTCAGAATGCATATTTGGCATAAAATACACTTAAACAAATTGTTTGAGTTCATAAGGAATCAAATAATTTTGTTTTCTCTCCTTCTTGTTCCTTCTTTTGTAGAATAAAAAGGGATTAGCACATGTCCAGCTATCTAAACTGAGCTTTTTTTTGGAAAAAATGTTGACAAAGGAGAATGTATATTTTTATAGCTCAGAAATCCATGCAGAAAATAAGTACTTCTGAGATAAATACCACAACTTCATAACTTCAAAAAGTATTTGATGAAACAGAATCAATTTTCTTTAGCCACATTTCATTTCCTTCTGTTCTAATACTTTCTCTTTTAGACTTTCTTCTCTCACTTAATGTTGTTGGTCTAGTGAGTCTAAAAAAAACCACTGAAAAGCCTATGGCTGCTCCACAGTCTGCTCAAGCAAGTGGGAATCTTCTTTACTCTCAGCAAATCTGAGGCCAAGCCCTTTGATAGCCTTAACCAGATGGGTTTTTTTTTTTTATTTTTTTCTTGCATTATGGCTGTTTCTCAAACCCTCACAACATTCAGCTTATTTACACGTATTTGCACACGGCAGCACTTTGCTGTCAGTGGGAATTCTGCATCTCAGCACTGCTAACTTCCATCCAGGTTACTTGCCTGGGATTTTAGAAGTTGGGGGAAGGAAGGATCCTGGCCAGGGAGATGCAAGGGAAGCCCAGCAAACCAGAACAGGGTAATTAGGTGAGCTCAGATTGCTAAAGGTCACAATAAATGACTCGTCTCTGAAATACATGGGGGATTTCATCCTAGTGAACGCCCAGACTGGTGGTGTAGAGTACAAAAGGCAGACAACAACCAGCCTTTTACTGCCTGATGAGAAAAAGGGTAGGAGAGGAGGAAATTTCAACAGGCAAATGGCACGGCTTTAGATTATTGAAAGCACCTCTCAGTATCTTTGGTTTGGAAAATTGTCAGAATGGTCTGGCTCAGTGTCTAACAGATTTTGGGCTCTGGAAATCCCACTGCTGTGTGCTGCAGAGAAAGAGAGATGTTCATTTCTAACTGCAGTCTCGTCTCAAAGAGCACAGAATGTTCTGGAAAAAGCACTGGACAAAACCAAAAACTTTTGTCAATTACTATTTAAACATTTGTTCAGCCTCCTGCCTGCTCTCCTGATAATTGTTTCCCATTTAGACAAGTAATTAAAAAGCAATTGTGCTATTTTACACGTGTTACCACCAATTTACTTTTCTGCTGCATATCTGAAAAACTGCAAAATGAAGGCTTTTGAGCCTGAATTTAGACACCCAAAACTCCACCTGAGTCTCCACACCTAATGTTTCCAGTTAGAGAGGTGTCTTTGCAGACCCAGCAATCAGGAGCCAAAAAAACCCAAAGCTATCAGACTGTGGGCCCCTGTGCAAGCAGCTTGTTCCAAAATCACAGAACCACAGAAGAGACTGAGTTAGAAGGGATCTTTTAATCTCTGAGAGCCTAGGTCAACTAAAGGGTTCCCAAGCTGGGGCATCACTTCCATACACAGTTTCAGTCACCATTAGTTCACTGATTGGATTTAAAGCCAGGTTGCTGATGATTTATATCATAAACAGGGATAGCAACTTCCAAAAACACAGATATCTATCCATAATCTGATCCAGAACTTCCCTGCAGAATTCATAGTGCTCAGTCCTTCATCTGACTCAAAGACGGTTTTACACTAAACAGTTGTAAAATATGGCTTTAGTAAAGTCTCTTGTTGAGAAAAATCCCTTAAAAAGGGAACTTCTGCTATGAGGTACAGATGCCTGAACTAGATAAGGAAGGGTTTCTGTGTGCTGAGGGAAATGTCTGATCTGCACTTATCAGAAAACATGAAGGAATGCAATCCAGCCCTGGAAGGGTTCCGAGCTCACAAAAGGCTGAAGACGAAATGTTGGTACCACAAACCTGGAAGTTCCGTGCCTTCAGAAAGCCAAAACTCTGTAGATGCTTTTCACTAAGAACTGGGCTCATTTCCATGCCAGATCAAGTCTGTTTTGCATGTGCTCATCCTTAAACACCAGGGCACCAGCTGGAAAAGCCAGACACCTCCAGAGCAAGAGGTTTGGGTGCTGCACACAGCAGGAAGCACAGCAGCTGCAGGGATGTACCAGAGCCAGGAACCAGCACACACTGCCTGCCTGGAGAACACTGTGAGCACCTCACCTGATCAACAGGGACACAACCAGGCTGACATTTCATCTGCTCAGACAACAGCCAAGATTTAACCAGAGCATTGGTGTCAAAGAGAAATGCAAAGTAAACGTGTGACAGAGAGAAAAGCAGCATCATTTCCTGATGAATGCCAAATCCTACCTGTGAAGCCTTTCAGGAACAACTCAGATTCCAGAGCCAAGGCAAAGCGTGTTAACCTGGCTCAGCCATCCTGAAGAAGGGAAATCATTGTAATTCCTGTTCAAGGCAAAACAATTTCAAACTCACTTTCTGTCAGGCACCTGAGCACAAGTGGTCTTATTTCCAACAGCAGCAAGCACCAGGGCTCTCAAAAAGATGAATGGGAGCTGTGATTGCTCACCACTGCTGACAATCAGGTGGCTCACAGTTAAGTGTCTACATCTGCAAAAGAAAACAGCTGGCTCACAGGCTTCATTTTCACTGCAAGCTGGGGTGTTCGAGTGCAGACAACAGCCTCAACGCCTTCCTTGCAAAGTCTTGCAGCCTCCAGCAAAAAATACAAAAAGCCATGCAGGGGTAATGCTCCTATTTGCGATTTGTAGTTGCACCTTCCTAAATATTTTAAAGGCTTGACATCAGCTGCAGGATAGGTACCCAAGGAACGTGTGCCTTCTGCACTGCGGGGTCCCATGGGACCCTGGCACCAGGCAGCTCTGTACTTGCACTGCAGGGAATACTGCTGACTGAGGGCCATTTGCTGTGCAGGATGGAGACTAAAAAACGAAAAATTCCTTTAAATAAATTCTTTTAAGTTGGATCCATTAGGCTGGAGCTCACTTAGGCTGTATATTTTTACTGTATTTGGGGTGGGGCTGTGAGCTGTCAGATAGGCTTAATAAATCTTCCCTCCCCCTCCATTTAGTCCATTTATTTTAAGCATCAGCTGCTCAGTAAAATACAGAGAAGGATCACTTCTCCCCAGGAAAACAGAATCAGCATTCCCTGCTCTGAGATCCTGTCCTTCACGCACAGAGAGAGTGCCCATAAATCCAGAATGGTGGATCTGAGAAGCTAAAATAGGATATATTTGGATGCCTTCCACACACTGCAGCTATATTTCATAACCACTTGCAGTGCTCACTAAATTTTGACATGGCTGCTCTTGAAAACACACTTTTCATGGGGGGAATAATTAACTGTGCACCTTCTACCCACTCAAGAGGTATCAGGCTGAGTGCATTATGAGCAAGATCTGAAATCTGTTGCCACTGCACCGGAACTCTTATGGAAAGAGAGTTTAAAGTTCTAGGCATGATGGCAATTCAGAAATATTTAAAAACACAACCTGGACCCCTTCTTTGCACTCTCATCAAGATCTCAGTTACCATGTTATCTCCCTGATCAGTGTCAATGTTTCTGCTTCTTAACCATTCAAATGAGGAAGAATTGTTCTGTGAATAGGGAATGTCGTGACATCTAAATCAGTCAAACAAGAAGGATACAAAAATTTCTCTTTTAAAGATCTTATCTTTGGGGGAAGAAATAATCATTTCATCACCTACAGCACAACACACTGGTTCAAAGCCTGACCTGAAGGAAAGTGAGAAAGAAGAAAGTGAATATAGAGAGGGGTGTCAGCTGCTATACCTAGGAGAGAAGGGATTCAAGTAATGAAAGGAAATTGGGGCTGAACATTGAGATGGAGGAGAAATTCGTCATAGAGGGGCTTCTTAATGCAGCACATCACCTCAATGCATGCTTTTTACCTTATGGAAAGATTTACAATCTCTGAGTGTGTGTACTAGGTGCTTGACTTCCTCTGGCTTTTGAGAAGAATTAGATGCTCTAACTGTCCCCTACGCCTTTGGAAGTTTTCTCCTCAGACCCTAACTAATCCTTATTCACTTCACTTGGTCCATTTCCAGGCTGAAAATTAAGCACTCAAGTGCTTTGCATAGGATTATGGCAAGGCTGAAGTTCCACCATGTGAAACATTTCAAAGGACCAGCATCCTGATAAAGGCATAAGGGTGCCCAGCCAATCCTGCTCTGCAGGGCAGCCTGGAAAGAGCAATCCAGCCCCTCTTCTCCATTTCTGCTTCTTCCATCCCAAAATCCTGTTATGTAATGACAAACTCATAGTTTCAAAACAGAGCTGAGGCTTCTGTGCAAATTGAAGTTTTTCCTAAAGGGAGGATTTTTATGCTTTAAGTACAATAGACACTCTTGTAACCATGAACCCCCATTTTAATTTTTCTTTTTGCCTCATCAAGTACTTACTGAGCAGAAAGTACTACCTGGGATAAATGCTACCTGTCAAGACTTTACTTTGATCACGCTTCAAGAAGGAAGGATTTCCAAATCATTTGCTTGGAAGTTTTTAATTCTTAAGTGGGTTGTTTGTTTGCCTCAAAGGAAGCACTAACCTATTTTACATTGTCAAAAATCTATTTTTAAACAAAATTTTCCTTTGTACTTTATAAATTCCCTAAAAATACTTCTTAGGCTCAATTAAAATGAAGTAGATTTTTAAACTACTGTCTGATTCAGCAGCTCTGTCACTGTGCTTATCCACTGCCTATGGAAGGATCAAATCTGGCCAATGGCTCTGTTCACCTGAATTAGGGTGTTGAGTTAATACTGTCATTTGTCATGGCACTGAAGTCCCTCTAACTGTGTCAAATCACAAACAGGAGAGATTCCTAGGTCTTCCTGAAATTCTTTTAGAAGTCACAAGTGGAGCACAAGTATTACAGCCCTCTCACTAGCCCTTCCTATGGTTTATATTCACTGTCAAAAATAAAAGTAGGAGGCTTGGTGTGGGAGGTGGTTTAAAAGGTCACCTCTATAGCTTATAGAAAGGATTTGCTGTGCTTCACTAAGCCCCAGACACTGTACTTCAATTTTCCCAGTTAAATTTGACTTTGCAGGACTGGGCGGGAGGGGTGCGATTTATACGGCGCGGTCAGCACAAAACCCAGCGCGATGCATCACAGGTGAGCAGAGCCTGCAGCAGCCCTGGGCTTGGTCTGCAAGGGACAGCTCTGCAGGGGAAAAACCCGAGCAGCCTCTTTTCCTTGCAGAATGAAAGATTTGGAAGTGCATTGATACCCTGAGCTGCCATGCTGTGACTGGGAGCCTTTTTTACGGAACAAAGGAAATAAATAGCCAGGATGCTGTTATGAACTAAACATCACCTGTGAACAGAGGGATCTGAGCACTAATATTGCACTAAGATCTTAGTCAGCAGGAAAAGTAATGGAGACTTTGCTTTTTGCATTTGGAGGATGTTCTTTTCCACTCCCTCATCTCCTGTCTGAGGGAATTACTCACAGGAAACACAAGAGTTAGACTCCTTTGTTTTGCGCTTGCTGTTCTTAAACTCAAGGATTTCATTAAAATCCTTTCACGTTAAAAAATGGAAAATCTTTTGAGGAAGGGAAAAAAATAAAGCTTTTCCCCCCATTTTATTTACAGACACTGCTAAGCCTCCTTAAGCTACTTTTGCCTCGCTGTCTCATACCCCGACAAAGCAGATGTGAAGAAGGCAGATATAGAACAGTACAGCACACACAGCAGGGCTGCCAACTGTCAATAAATTTATGAACAGTTTGGAGATCTACAGGAGTTTTCAGAAAATTCTTATTCTCCCAGTAAAAACTGGCAAGCTCTCCTTGATCTTGGCAAAGAAAAAAAAATAAAATTACGATTTGGGAACATTCTGGTCTACTTACACCTGAAAAAAAACCCCACACAAAACATAATCCTGATGTTGCTGGATCAGATCAATTCGGCATGGAGCTCTCTTTCAAATTCCTCTGATGTTGGAATGGATAAGAGTTGATGATGTTTAAAAGCAATTGGCAAATGAATTCTGCAGGATACTGAAAATTGAGCAAGAGAACGTGAATGCAGTTTTGTTCCCCATTAAAATAGAAATACTTTGTTTCTGAAATAACTTACTGACACTGGAGGTTTATAAATAACCACCTAGAATTACTTTTATGACTAATCCCATGGGATAGTTCCCTTTCTGCCCCAAAACTGGGTAGGTTGGTATTCAAATGCTAATCGGCACAAACAGCTAAAAGCTTCATTTTCACTGATCAACTTGAATGTGCAAGATCTGTGCTTCCAAATGCACCGAAACTGTTCTGCATAACTGGCTTAAAATGCATGAAATTATAGGGGCATCCTACAAATTAGTCACCGTGTGCTTTGTACTTGCACCTGTTCCTGTGTCTGCACCCTGCCAATGGCAAACCCACACCTGGACACCCAAACCCCACAAACCTGGGGCAGGGCTAATGACAGAGGTCAGCTCATGATCCAAAATCATTTAGCACACCAGGCCCCAAATCCTACACTCGGGTTTAGCCCCTCTCCAGCTTTATGGGTTGCCAAAATTTTATTTAGGGAAGCGCAGCAAGAACGTTATCGGAGAGGAGCCTTGCCTACAAATTTCTATTGTAACGGAGTTGAATTTATTCCAGCTGGCTTTTTGCAAATGCAAATAGGGCAGCCAAAGATTCTACATTCAAGATTAAGCAGAATTTGAAAGGCAGAAAGTGTGTCTGCCTACAACAGCATCTCATGAGGTTCCACATCTCTTGCTGTGGTTGAAAAAATAATGAAGAATCTACAAGATGTCCATTCTTCCCAGCAGCTTTCCTCGTCCTACAGCTAGAAGGAAAAGATTTTTCAGGCTCATGCTATCTGTCAGGGTTCATAACCATTCTGAAGACTCATTTAACAGTTAACCCTGTCTTATCCATGCTGTTTCTTTCAGCTGCTCTAATCAGAAATAAGTGTTTAAGGCCAGGAGCATCCTGGCCTAGTGGAAGGGGTCCCTGCCCATGACAGGGGGTTGGAACTAGATCATCTCTAAGGTTCCCTCCAACCCAAAACATTCTATGATTCTATCAGGTACTTAATAAAATCAAACTAAGGAACTGGAGGCAATGTCTTCATCTTCTTCCATTTTTGGTTTGGGTAGTGGTAAAGATGAGCCTTTCATAACTGTCTACTAGTATTTTTGAAATGTGTTTAAAGCAGGTAAATTTGAATAGAACAAGTGAAATTAACTGTAACATTTCCTAGAGTCTTGCATGTTCCCACCTTAGCTGGGGAGGGAAGCAGAGAGAGAAAGAGCAGACATACAAATCCAGACAATCATTCTGGTGGGAAAAAAAAAAAATGCCTTGTATAAAACTGAGATTAAGTGAATTTCTGCAATTGCTGAATGACTTGGGAACTCTATTCACTTTAATGCACTATGAGCTGTCATTCCCATCTTTGTACAAAGATACTCAGCTTCTCAAAAGCAGATTGCAAAAGTATTCAACATTTTCTGTAATTTCTCTATGTATTTTTCTGCTGTAAAATGATACTGCTGCATGTTAGCAGGAATAACACAGACCTCTTGGATCTCTTTTCTCTTTGTATGTATTATTTATGGGGAGCACTAGCTCCAACCTTTGCATTTAGGCTAACACTTGCTATTATAAAATATTATTGTGACCTTTTTTGAGTTCTTAACACTGTGTTTTTTTGCAGCTAGTCTCAGAAAATGCCCTGAAGCCTTTTCCTTGGTCCATGAAATTTGTTTCAGATTTGAGGGGTAATGACTCGAAAATCTCCATTTTGTTCTCTCCCTTTGTCAGCACTGTTTTGGCAGTCTCAGATAACATCTGGACACGTGGAAGTGCTGCACCATGCCAGCAGAGTGTTTAACTGGCCTGCAAGGGCTGGGATGTCAACCCGAGCCCTGGCCAGGCGCAGGGTCCTGGAGGGACACTGCTGTCAGCACATCCCAAAGGGCCAGGCTGTGCCCTGGAGTGCTGAACCTGCTCTTCAGACAGAGCCCTCTGAACCCTTCCCAGTGCCACACTGCAGTGCTACGGATGATTTCACATCACACCCAGGGGATGCACCTCAACAGGCACAGCACTCACAGCAGCTCCTTGTGCTGGGCAGTCCCCAGATCCCTGTCCTACCACCAGCACAGCATCCCCAGCTCTGCCCTTCCTGCTGGGCTCAGGATGGAGCCACAGCTCAGCTCAGCTCCCTGGCCATGTCCCAGGGGCATCCTGGGGGAAGCAGTGGCTCTGGAGCCCTTTTGCAGATGGTTGTAGCCACGACAGGAACACTTTCAGCTCCAGTAACTCTCTCACACTGCAGCAGGGACAAGATGACAAATCTGATTATATTAACGTCCATTCTTCACCCAGCTCTTTGGAATTTACAAG
The DNA here is from genome assembly GCA_013397155.1 of Irena cyanogastra. Taxonomy (NCBI): domain Eukaryota; kingdom Metazoa; phylum Chordata; class Aves; order Passeriformes; family Irenidae; genus Irena; species Irena cyanogastra. Next base: position 1,182,513 of record VWZV01001474.1, on the reverse strand, counting down.
CTCAGTGTATGCTTTAATGGAAGAACAACCTGCCTTTCTTTAGGTAACTATTGCTGCAGTTTTAATAGATTCAGTGCCATGTACACCGAGCACCAGCTTCTGTATATTCATGGACAACAATCCTCCTGGCAAAACTCTGAGCTCTGTGCCCTGTGCCAGTCAGGCAGCAGTTAAAGGAGTTTGCAAATGGGTGTCCCCACTTCAGGGGCATTTGTACTCAAATTTTAAAAGATGTTCAGACATCTTTTTACTGATTGTGTCCAATGAACATCAGAAGTCTATATACATAAACAAACACAGGGAGGGATAATGAAATATATATATATAGAGAGAGAGAGAGAGAGATAGCTTCACTAATCTATTTTGCCACCTCCCAATTTAACTACATTCTACTACATCAGATTTTTAATCTATTATTATTATTATTTTTAAATTTCAGACAAGACGCATTATTCAGTTTGTCAGCAGGAGAAAATCCACACCAGGCACTGCAAAGAGCTCCTTAGTGGCACTGTATGTGATTTGGAGTTGTAGCTCCCATTCCACTGTGTGGTACAGAACACAAGACGCGCCAGCAACAATGACAAGGGAGCACCTCCATAGAGAATCTGTGAGTTTGGGGCAATAAGGCACATTCTCCCCACACGGCACTCGTGGAAATGTGGGTGACCTAAATCCAGGATGACTCTTTGACACCACTTATGTCAGTGGGACCTTGCCATCAAAAAAGAAAAAAGATTAATTTCTGAATTTCTCTCCCAACTACGCTGAATATAAACCCACAAAATACACCAGAAGGAAGAGTGCTGGAGTGTTTTATCTTTTTTTATATTTTTAGGAGGGCAAAATTACAGATCTAGACTATTTTTTCCCCCTGGTATGTGGGTGTCAGGACATTGCAGTTTCTTCTGCACCTCATGTAACATGATTTTGCTCGTGTTTCCCTCACTGTAGCAAAAAGCAAAGTGGGTGGTATGGACTGGCTTCCAGAAGTGCCAAGTCCCATTATGTTTTGTATTACATTCAAATGTGGTCTGGAGGAAATGAAAGAGTTTATTTCTGCAGAAGGGATGGATTTTCACTCCTCAGCCTCAGTGTGCACACACTGTGTTCCCACATCCAATAACACCAACTTGGGGAGGAACCCCAAACTAAGCACAGAAAGCTGCAGAAACTGTGTGCCATACTAATGCAGGAGGAAATTCTGGGCCATGTAGGTGTGAGGCTATTTAAAGGATTGCCAAAAATGTCAAAATGTTAGCAGAATTCTTCTTGCACCTGCAAAGTGAGGGTTTGCAAATACCCAGTTATCAGCACATGTGGAGGCAGAGTTGAGGCACAGGTACCTTCTGAGCTGGGGTAAACATTGACTTTTTGTTCCTCTCCTTATATGAAGGCAGAAAAAGCAGAATGGTATCTTAGGTGGAGGATTTTATAGAGACCCAAAACACAGAAGAGAGAAGTGAAAAATCCAGAGCAGTGGAACAGCCCTTCCCAGCATGAACAGCAAAGCCCTCAGCCATTCCAACAAATTTTCTCTGAGGAATATTTGGTCTAGAAAAGCAAATGAGAGACATCCACCCCGGGGTGGGCAGCACCCGCCCCCTCACATCCACACTGGGGACTCTGCTGCAGAGGAATTCCTGGCTCCTTCTATCTCCCTGCTGAGAAGGGGGAAGAAAGAAGGATCTCAGTGGGAATGTGAGCAGGAATATTGCCCTCAGCCCCCTCACATCCCCGGCAGAAGGGAGCCCTGTAAGATCCCAGGACTGGCCCTTGCTGCTCCAGCTGCAGGAAAGGCTCCCAGAAAGCTCCACCAGAGGAACAACCACTGCAAAAACAGAGTGGGTTTGTTTTTGAGATGACTCTTTTCCTCACACTGCTTTCATCAAATACATAAAGATCAAATAAAACCCCTAATTACAGTACGTGTATACATGCTGGCTCACACTTAACTAATCCTCACATTAATGAGTGCAGGATTTTAACGTCTTAATTCGAAGAATTCACGTCTTTGGAGAGCTTTGCAAAAACACCAGCAGTTGGGGTGCCTGATGTTCTTCCTCCTGAGATTCTGCCGCTTAGAAGTTACGTATAAAAATGCTCCTTCCCAAAGCAAGGCCCCAGATGAAATTTCTGCCCCTAAAACCATCCTTCATAATTTGCATGTGGTTAAACACTTTCCATTTTCTGTCAATTTAAATGTTATTTACAGTACAATGATGCCTGGTTTTAATTGAATATTTAAATAAATGCTTTCTAATACACGAATGCTCAGTGCCTACAATAGGAGGAGGTAACCTTGCTTTAGATGATTGTGTCCTGCTTTGATCTGGAGTTTATTTCAATGATAAAATAACCAAAGGAATGTGTTTAGCCATGTTTACTCGCATATAATTAAGGGCTGAATCTAACTTGCATTAGAACTCATCAAATGAATGGAACTAATGTGCATAATTGGTCTAAATGAAGTTTGCAAGTTGCATCCTGTCAAAACCCCTTCCCTTTGCCATGTGAGCCCCTCTAGCCCACTGCACCACGTGTGCCACCTTTGCCAGGACATGTGGGAAGGGAATCTTTTGGATGGAGAAAAAGGTCAGCTCCTGTAACACAGATAAGTAAGAGGAATAAATTCCCCTGTGCTTGACTATTAATTACTTAAATGTGAATAATAAACATGTCCCATGAGTCTAAATGATCCACTCATGTTTGTAAACGAGCTATCCATAGAGATTATTCCCACAGAAACCTGTGAAGACCTAATCTTGCCGTTGCTGAAGTCAACAGCAACATCTCTATAAACCTCATTATGCTCTGAATTTGTCAGGCCCATAATGAAATATTACAGTCTTCTCTTGCAGGATAGCATTTCTCAAACTCCAAGTTCACTGTCAGTTTCTCCAAGCTATGGATACCCAAATCCATCCTTCCAGAAATGATGATTTCATCAGTTCCTTTCAAAATGCACACACACACACACATATAAATGTCATTTAAAACAACTGATTTTGGAGGCTGCTCTATCCAAGCCAACACCCTGTGCTAACCCATATGGATACATTTTCACAACAGCTACCAGTGCACTGGAGAATTTCCAAATTAATTCCTTGTAGTAAAATTCACAAAGGTGCCGTCTCCCTCAAACCACTGTGGCTGCAAAATGAATAACACTTAAAACCTAAATGGTGCCACACACTCCCAAGTTCATCACTGCTCTGCTTGCTGGAGCTGTGTAGATAATTAAAAGCCACTCTAAGTTACATAAGAGGATTATTTTTTTAGGAAACAGTGGCTTCACTTTGCTTCCCCAGTACTTAGCTATTTGTTTTGTTTCTTAGAACTGTTTTATTTTAATAAGTGCAGTTTTATTTGGATTCTACTGCTTTAATGCAAAACACATGAATATGAATGTGCAGTATTTACAGGAGATTTCCCCCCTGCATGCTGCTCTATTTTGTCATATTGTCTGCAGCGGATATGTGATTTTTATTTTCCCTTTAGCAGTGAGGTAATTTGCCCATGTTATTTGCTCTGTGGGCATCCTCATAACACATTTTGAATTTATTTCCTGATGTCTCTTGAAAGCACTGTGAATCCAAGACATGCCGAATCAAACTAATGAAGTAATCCCTGCACTAACAAACCCTCCCTGTCTCAGCTCTGTTAGAAGCAAAAAGGACATGAGACTGATAGACAAATATTAAAGATATAATTCTTTTGGACTTGGTCCACATGTTCACAAGATAATGAGACCTTAACAAAGACACAGAGACTCATAGGGAATATTAGATCTGACATTTCATTTGAGGTGAAAATCGCCAGTCCTCCTAATGACATCTTTTCTTACCAGGTACAAGAAGAAAAAAGGACTGAACTGTAAAAACTTGCTTTTTACACAGCACTGATTTTGATCTTACCATGCCAATCTTCATTGAAGAATTTTAAAGTGAAGACAGTGAAGAGCTGGCAAGAAAAAAAATGAAAAAAAGCAAGCTGCTGGTAGCTCACTAAGAATTCCTTTAATTTTAAGTGCCATGAAACAACCTTACTGATACCCCCATTATTCCCTAATTTGTGGCTGGCTCAGGCCCCTAAGATTTAAAATGTTTTACAGGAAGCAGAGAGGTTGAATGCAAAGTGAGAATGTGCCTTCTCCGAGTCACCGCTATTAATCTCGAAATACTGAGGGGGTTAAAACCAGTTTACATCAACACAGGCATTTCCATTCCTCAAGTTGCATCTTCAGCTCAGTCTGTGACCTTACAATGCGATGTGTCAAAAAGAAGAGGCATCTGAATCTTTTATTCCAGCTGTAGTATTGCATCCTGCATACATTTATCCGTTTTGTTTATGCTCCGATGTCACATCCCATTCCACATTGGTCACTCAAACACAGCTGCCAAAAGTTATTTTCATTAAAGCCTTTCAATGTGTTGGGAGGGGAAGGAGGTCAGGTTCTGAGACACTTTCTTTTTTGTTTGCTTGCATTTTTGCTGGGTTTTCCTTTAGAAGAGAAGAGAAAATATCAAGAATGCAGAAGAAAGGAAAAGCTTCCCAGACAGTACTGCAGAACAAGGGAATGCCATGGCAGATATTCACCCCAGGAAGATAAAAGAGACATTTAAGCAAAAAGTTCCATTTCACCTGTTTATTCTTAGCAGGAGATGGCAAGAGCTGTAAAGCAGTAATAATAGCAACTTCACTAACTCTGAAGCTTTATCCCAGTAAAAGCAAGAGTCCCCCACTGTAAATGGTGTAGAGAAAGGTGGTGAGATGTCCTCCCAGCTGGGTCTGTTCCCAATCCACAGCCAGACTATAGCAATAGCTCAGTGTCTCCACAGAGCTCCAAAATCATTCCTGAGGCTTCATCTCCAAAATCACTGAGCACAATGGCCCAGCCTAGTCATAGTGATAACAATGTGTTTCATTTTAGTTATTTAGTTAACAGATCTGCAGTTATGGGCCATGATCTTTCTTCTCACCCTTTCAGGCAGATTTCAAAACATGGGTAGGTCTAGGAGAGAGACTCTGGACAAGGGCATGTAGTGAGAGGAGAAGGGGAATGGCTCTGAAAGGTCCAGATTGGATGTCAGGAAGAAATTCTTCCCTGTGAGGGTGCTGAGGCTCTAGAACTGTTTGCTCAGAGAAGCTGTGACTGCCCAGTTCCTGGAAGTGTCCACAGCCAGGCTGGATGGGGCTTGGAGCAACCTGGGATAGAGGAAAGTGTCCCTGTCCTCATCACATTGACCCTCTGTCAACACTGCCTGTCTCAGCCAAAAATAAAGCTCATTGTAAACTAGAATCATCTGGAGGATGAGAAAANAAGGAGGAAAGGAAGAAAGGAAGAGAAATGGTGAAAGGGGAAAAGGGAAAACAGCAGCAGACAGCATCAGTTAAAAATACAATCTTTGCAAATAGTGCAGCACAGCCTTAACGTGGCACACTCAAAGGTCTGGGACACATTTGATGCCAAATGACCCCAGAAAATCAGGAAGCAACCTTGCTCTTTGTGCCCACACGAGCCTCATGAAAGATGAATAAACATCAGCTGCTGTGCTATTGTGTTTGTGTGCTCAGAGTAATCTTGAGGTATTATTGTGAATCCTTCCAGACTGTCTAAGCCCCTACGAAGGGCATGTTATAAAAGGCATTCATCATCTGCTAAGAAGCCACATCTGGGACATTCCAGCTCCTAGGTAGTCACTAAAACCATTTAACAGGGAGAAATGGCAATCAGGAAGATAATCAACTTGTACCACCCAAGAGAGAAATCACCCATTCCCTCTTTTGAACATTCATGTATTCTTAAGGAGATTAAAATCTCCAGTTGATTTTTAAGCAAAGCTACAGACAAAAGAGGGATAAAAAGATTTTTTTAATTCTTCCAGAATATTAAAACACAATCTGGAATGATGAATATCAATATAAACCCAAAGCAGTTTTATTGGTTATGAAAAACTGGACTGTTAAACACTGAATTGGAGAGGCTAAAACCCCCAAATCAATGCTTATTTATAGCATCATTCTCCTGGTAGCTGTAAATAGCATCATTTTCATGGTTATAAAATGCACTGGCATGTGCTCTGCTTCATTCAGCACAGGTCACTAGTTAGATCCAAGACAGCAGATAAGCACATGCTTTCAAAAAGGTGTGTCTAATTCCCAAAACCTATATACAGAAACACCTTAGTGTTTGAATAGCATCCTCTACTTGAGGAGAGAATTTCTTCTGTCCTGAGATAACTATAAATATACAGCTCTTGACAACTGTTGGTGATTCTTAATTATTTTTGTTGCTGTTAACATGCTGGAGATATTCCAATAAAGTCCATAGCCTATCATGGAAGAACTGTTTATCCTAAATTATAAATTTTTATTGTGAACAGAAATATCGATCTGCCAGCAATAGCAATTTTATTTACTTAGTATCTGTAAGAACAGGCTTACAGAAGTCCTTTTAATTATTAAGTCTATGTTCAGTAGTTACATGTTATGTACAAATTTTGCTTCTGTTAATTTTAATAAAAAGTCCACTCCATGCCTACTGTGTTCTTTTTCTACAAAGGCATTTAAAAGATTAGTCTTAATTATGGGTTTCAATATACAACATAGGAAGAAAAAACTAACAAACACACCAACAATGATGGATGGACTGCATGGCTTGCTGCTAATTTCTCAGCAGGCACAGCCCTGTGGCATTCAAAATACAGACAAAAAATGACTTCTAAAGTTACTGAGGGAAAACTACTGAAAAGCAAACTCATGTGCTGTGTCATAGGCTGAATCTTCAAAATTTCCTATAGCCATGTATTAGATGGGTTTTTGGGGGGTTTTCAAAGAGCATTTTGCTGGTGCAAAGATTCGTCCCAGTGCCTTGCATGAGTGAATTATGCACCCGAGCAGACTGATTTCATGGGGTGTTAAGGAGCCAACTGGTTAAAGCTTTTAGCAAATCCCACCAGACACCTGCCTGCATCCTTGGGGAACTGAATCCCTCCAGACAGCTGGAAGAACACTGGATGTGTCCTCACAGCAGTGTCACTCACACAGGGACACGCAGCTGGGCACACGGTGGGGACAGAAGTGCCCAGGGCAAACACAGCCCCCTTCTGGGTCTCACATCTGAGCAGATGTGGGTCTCTTCCCACTTCTGCAAACTTAGAACATTCCCTGATACTCTGAGGGAGAAGCAGTTACAAATATTAACAAAAGAGATATGGTGAGGATGGAGCGACATGAACACTCCCTGCTTTGAAAGCTTTTGCTGCTGCTAATGTCCTTACCACAGATGAGCACCTGCAGCTGCAGAAGGTGTGAGCACCCCAGTGTCCTGGTGACAGCTCAGGAAAGCAGCTTGCAGTCTGCCATGCCCAGCCCAGCTCATTCATGGGGCCCAGATGGACTTTCCCTCCCTGAGAGATGCTGCATTATCCACGCCCTGTGCCAAGTCCCTCGGTGCCCAGCAGCCACCCTGCCTGCTGGAACTGAAAAATTCATCAGTCCCTCTCTGTTTGTCCAGGATCTCAATGTGCTCATTCTTCTCTTCTCTTCTCCTCTCTGCCCTTTTTCTCCAGTTCAGCTCAGTCTGAATTTCATTACAGCCTTTCTTCCCAGTGCCTCACTTCATCCACATTAACTCTGAATGGCAAAGTCTCACTATCTGTTGGGAATGCTGACAACAGATTGTTTCATAATTAATTGAAAGGCAAAACCTGGACATTCTCAATCAATGCTGATGGGAATTATTTTGTCCAGCTTCAGTAAATCAGGAGTGCATGCCACAGGGAAACCAATGCTCCAGTTAAATACTAGTTATTTCCCTGAGAGCTAAACATACAATTTTAAATTTGTGCTTATTTTAAGAAACCTTTTAAAAGCACTGCTTCAACAGAGAGTAGTGTAGACATTTGGGGGTAGATTATATCTGGTTAAATTAGCTAATATTTGCCTTCAAGCCAAGATTACATAATACTATAGTTTCCACTTTCAAAGTCTACGTGGATGTGCAACAGGGATCTGACTTCCATGGTGTACAACTATCCTAGCAGAAACATGAAAAAGGGGCTCTGCTTTTTACAGCACCTATAGGAATTCAAAGATGAATTCAGTGGATGGGTAATGACTTTGGTGCCCATGGCTGTGACACATCTGTGACACTCAGGACAAGGTGTACAGTGCTCCTGTTCCACTGAGCATGGACGAGACTCTGGTTTGGGCCAAGCTGCAATAACTCTGTAGGAAGCTATTCCACAGACACATTCATGCAGTTTGTATTTGAGTTCATCATGTGACACAGAAGCAGCCCTTTGAGACAAGGCCAATGGTCTAGAACCTCCTCCTCAGCTGCAGTCCCCCCACAGCCTGTCAGCAGCCACTGTGGATGGTGCTAGCAGCACAAGGATGTTGCTCATTACCCCCTTAATTAGAGCTTGCTCCAAGGAACAAAGGTTTGTAGTCTGTACTAATCCAACCCTGGCCATCTTTCCTACCTAAGTAATCAGGGCTCTCACAAATCTTATGTGGGATTTTACACATGGGAACAGATCACAGGTCCTGCTATGAATTACATCTTATCTTGGCCAATGGCCAGCACGAGATACTAGAGATGGATAATGCAAATTTACATAAATAAACATACATATATTTATATATGCATCCATCTGAGTGTGCCAGCGCATACAAATGGAACCTGCATATACATAAACAAACTTTTAAAAAGTGGACAGTTTTAACTCCTTCAGTAATCCAACACACATGAAAAGCTACCATCACACACATCTGCAGGGGAAAACAACCAAAAGCAGAACCTGAGCTAAGGAACCCTCATAGCTTTGCAGGCTGGGAATTGCTCCTGTGACAATGGGACCCCAGGCTGGGAATGGCCATGCCCTAGAGCCACGTGTGTTGAGGGGCAGGGAACAAACAACTCCTAGAGTTTGGAATGGACATACAGAATGACCATGATGCCCTTTATTATTCCTTTCTTTCAGCAAGAAATTCGGAAGAAGGGATATGTTACACAAAGAAATTCAGCACATTTTTATCATTCTGAGAAGCTGACAGAGCAGCTACATTTTCAAAAGGCATCAACTTTTGTAAGGAACAGAGGACTGAAATGTTTAACCATTTGAAAGGCTCCCTACATCACAGTTTTGCTGCTTATACTCTTGACTGAAGCAGGGAAACTAAAGAAGGTGTATTCTCTTAACGCTGCTTCCAACCAAACTAACACAGATTTCAGCTAATACTTTTAAAATACTCCCTTTATTCTGTTCCGGATACTTTATTAAAATACAAGTTAATCTCGCACTATATATTAGAGCATTGTACCCAGTGACAGTATAGTAAAGGATCTGTCAGGCTTTTCACTACAAAACCCTATTCTAAGCCACAAAAAAAAAAAAAAAAGAAAAAAAAGGAAAAAAAAAAGAAAAAATATCCCTCTGGGCTTAACCTTGGAATACAAGAAACTTGAAAGAAATCCATTTTGTGGTTTTTGAATTCTAAGAGTGCAAAGAAAATTGATTTAAAATGTTTAAGCGACTGTGCCGTGCTTATGCAACTCAAAAAAAGAAATTTCATGTTTCCAAACAAAATCTCACTTGTTTATTAATCTCCACCATAAATCAAGCAGACTTGCTTTTAAAATTAATGTACTCCCCTCAAAATCAGAGATCTTCCATCCTTCTCAAATGTATTGTCTATTAATGAGAATTTGTACAAATGCTATGTATTTCCCACCAAACTCAGACAGGCATCTCACAGGAAATATCCTGGATACATGGAGACTGTGCTCAAATGGGCAGACATAACTGATTTAAAAAAGACATAAAAGAAAATAATAGGAAAGCAAGAATAATGATGACAGCAACTCAGGAAATCTTATGAAAACGCTCTGATTTCTGCTGTTGAAGGAAGAAGGGGTTTTTACAGCAGGAGTGGCTGCTTCCTCACTGCTCCCCTGTTTTGGAGAAGGCTGAGTGGGACTTTCCAAGTGTCTGAATTGTGCAGTAGAGGGGTGTGGAGTTTGCTGCACTGCTATGGGGGTGCCCCTGGATGGCATCTCTGAGGCAGGGGAGCCACAGCAGCTCACAGACATCACTGCCCTCACTGCAGGGAGACCACCCAGACAGGAGCTTTGGGGTCTGCAATCCCTTTGGAACTGCAAAGCTTGGGTTAGAGAGACATTAAATATTCTCAGCCCATCCGTCTTCAAATGTGGACCCATTTTTGCAGCTGGTGGTGCAGTTCTGTGTGGTGAACGCTCCTCACCATGGTGAGGAACTCAACTCACTTTCCTGGTGCTTTTTCACCACCACCAAACACAAGGCACAAGCCCCACATTTTCCTTGTGCTGGGACTTAATCCAACACCAGCCAACCACCATGCCTGTAACTGCAGGATCTAATTCACTGCTCTCCTCTACTGACAAGCACAGGTTGCCCCAAGGCCCATAAAACCCCTTTTTCTCCTCTCAGGACCAAATGTCCTCCCCTTCCCTCCCTCTGCTTGGACTACTTTTAACTTTCTGTGTGCTGGAGCCATCGTAACCCCTGGCCTCTGATCAAACTCATCAGAGAAGCTGTGGTTGTTTCTTCCCTGAAGTTCTGAACTCCGGGATCGATGGGCAGGTTAAAGGAGGCAGACATTGACTCCTGGCAGGGGAGCGAGGGCTGGATCCTGGCTCAGCCCTTGCACTGACACACTCCTGCTGAACTCAATGGGAGCTAATCCGTAAAATGACTGGCTAGAAATTGAATCAGGATGTCAGAAGTCAGTTCTTTATCTTCACAATCCAAAACCTTTATTAAGTTCTCACTCAACCAAAACTTGGCAAAATCAATGGGGCAAATCTCAAAGTGCTTACTCGGTTTTTACCGCGTTAGGACTAAAGCAAATTTCTATTGAGTTGGAGCTTATTGGAGACAAGACTGCTTTCAAGAGTGAAAACCCTGTGAGATGGCTCAAGAGTAGTTTGAAGTTTTATCCTCAATACCTTTTCCTCTCCAAAATGAGGAAAATAATATATCTGCATCACAGAAAACCTTTGGAGATGTGTTCTTGCCAAAAAACTTTCGCAAAAACCTTAGTTCTTCCTTCAGCACCGTTTCCACCAGTGCTGTTGCTCACCCATGTAACACCTTCTTTTCACCCCTTCCTACAGCATGAACAAACATTCTTCACATTCCCTAACACATTTTTGGGGTAGGAGCAGAAAGACTGACAAATTCCTGGTGAGGCAGATTTATAGCTGCTACTGATGCTGTTGTTTCTGATTTCCACATCAGACCAGCAAACCATGCTCTGCCTCACTTACCCTTTGTGCCTGTGAATTGTTTGGTACATGATACTGTGAGGGCTCTGTTCAGTTGCATACCCAGCAACCTTTTCTTTCCTTCCTCTCTGCAGGTTAAAACATGGCCAAACCAAATCCACTGGTACAAAAACTACTTCTAAGCTTCCTGTAGGAAGGGACACAAATGCACCTGTGGATCCTCCAAAGCTGTGATCCAGCTACCCCATTTTGGGTACAGTCCCTAAATCCTCCAGCACAGCCTTTCTGCATCATGATTTTTGAGAAGGCTTGTAACTGGCTATATCAAATTCTATACCTTTGATACTACACTGGCAAAGGTGCTGGTAGAAGTTCAATTACAGAATCCCTTGTTCAGTGTGTTTGCTCAAAGGACAACAATGTCTTTCTTCATCTTACAGGTTTATTTTACTGCTCTGAACAAGGTTGCAAGGTTTGGAACTGCTGAAATGGAATCTGTCCTAAATAATCACAAAACGTGCCCTTTGCGATTTAATAATCTCGTAGAATAGCAGTATTTGTGTACACCCACTGAAATAAAATGGGAGCACAATCATCCCCAGATATCATTACAGGGCTGATGGAAGTCATTCTTGAATTTAAAGGATATTTTATGCAGATAACTCTACTAAGTACATAAGGAATTTAGGCACATAATGTCAACAGTTTGCTGAGACGAGAGTTCATTCTGAAGTGAAGCAGCTCATTTATCTCTCTCAGTAGTGCTCTTTGCACTATCCACTTTAATTTTCCAACAGAAAGGTGAATAACAGCATTATTCAGATAATCCTCCACAACCCCTCCCCTGGTCCCAAAATCAATACAAACTTTTGATTTGCCTTGAATTTTCTCCCTAATGCACAATGAAGATGTAATTCAAATACTCTCAGGTACGCACACTTCATACAATATGCAGCATTAGTGCCTCACATGGGCTTTGATTTGGCATTCTTTGAGCAACCTAGGAGCTGCCTGGATGCCCTTTCCAATGCAGACTAGGCAACAGGAGCTCCTACACTACACCTTCATTTACTGGCTGATATTAAGAAACACTGAAAAGACAATCATTATTCTTTGTCTGGTTTCTAATTTACTCTGCAGCTGAAAAACTCTTTCCGGAACAAAATGCTCCATCCAGCATGGAAGCAAAAAACTACTTAGAGGTTGAGCAAGAAGGAAATGTTTCAATCTATGGATTGCTTAGTGTTCATACATTTGTGGTCTGACAGACAACTGCTATCTTTGATTTAAAACAGAGGAGAAAATGAGCTGTGCTGTGGCACCATGGAGTTTATTAAAAAGCAGGACCAGGCGAGGCAGTAAATTTCTCTGTGCCCCAAGTTCCAGGATCCTGTATCATGATACAGAGCTATTCTCCTGGCTCACACTGTCAGCAAGACCAGATGGGTCTGATTAGTTCCAACCCAGAAATACAAATGGTTGACAGTCTGTATGAGACAACAGGGAACAGAGAATTCAGTGAAGTGAAATGCTAGAAACCTCCAACTGCACACAGATATTCGCTGCTCCTCAGGCTACAATAAAGGAAACGCCAGGAAAGGAGGAAGTTTGGCACGCGTTCAACAAGCGTGCTGAGCTAAAAGTAGATGGCAATCCACTTACTGCATGGCTTCCTTTGTCTAATACATCAGTTACTTAAATATAGTTTAAATGGTAGATCCTGGTGCTATACAGACTGGAGCGAGGGGAGGAGTCCCCTGATCAATGATATGGGCATAGTTACATTCTCTGCTGTAGATGGAGCTGGAAGTCCTTGAGGAATAAGGCAATTTTTTCATTTATTTATTTTAGTGATGAACAAAATCTGCAGAAATGTGCACCTCGCATTTATAGACTCACTTAGGAATTAGAGAAGCAAAAGATTACGCCTGCTAAAACTGGTATTAAGAGCATGGCATCCTTCAAATTGCTGCAGTTCTGCAGAGCCGCTGAAATCTTTTCCTATGATGGGTGGAATTACAAAAAGTAAATGATAAACTCTTAATAATTGTGGAATACTTGTTTTGTTTCATCAGCTTAAATTACTTTTAGAGTGTTGCACAGGAGGGAAGGCCCATCTGCCTCTGAATACTCACATGAACATTAGGAGACAGCAATAACTGCAGTAGGATAGATACTTGCTTAGGATTCAGTATATCAGAGCAGGTCTCAATTCCCCACTCTTCCAATCAGTCATTTCCTCCCTGTGCCATCTATATTCCAGGAGATGCACTGAAGATCAGTGCTCTGTATTTGAGATCACGTAAATACCTTAGAGAGAGAAATATAATAATCTATTTCAAAAAAGAAAAAAAAAAGCTGCCTCAAGGACAGCCTGGGTAAGCTCTGTCTAGTTGATTTAGAAAACACTTTAAAGACTCTGATAAGCTCATTAGTACCAATGACTAGATATATGCATTCAAATCCCTGTAAATACAGGAGGGCAACATCATGGGTAAGTATCTTCCTTTTTCATTAATAAAGAGCTCCTAAGGATCACAGATTTCAGGATGCCTGATTTCCTCCCATGCTCCCTCCCCGACAGCAGTGCAAAAACAGAACAATTGTCATTCCATTTATTCTTTCCTGCTGGAAATGGAAATCCAGTTAGAGGAATGTGAGGGTGACACTGTCAAAATCCCCGTCTTTTGCTGGGAATCTCAGTGTAATTTTCTACAACAAGGTTATCCTTCCTTCAGTACAGACGAGGAAGGCTGGCACAGAGCAGCTCGAGCTGAGCGGCAGTTGCAGAGAGCTCAAGAGCTGCCACTCCAGCCACCAGATGCCTTTTCACAGGGGCATAAACACTCCATCACACCGGGCTGCACATTTGTAAATGTAATTCCCACTCAATCAGCATGCTAATTCCAGCATGATTCATCCTTTCCACCCAAATAAGTTTACGCTGACAGGCTTGTCAGGTACAGAAATACAAAGACTGACTGGATGCGTGGTTCCTCCTCACTCAATACAACCAGATGAACCAACAGGTGAGCAGACAACAGCCTGGGGCTAGAGAAAGGCTTGCAAATACCCCTGCAGTAAGCAGAATGGTAACAGCTTATCACCTTCATTTTTCCACAAATTTTAATGCACACACATGGCTTTAATAGGATTCTTTTAAGAACTGATGGCAAATCATGAAACCTGGTATTTCTGCCATGACCAGCCCCTGAAATGCTGTCAGCTCTACCCAGGAGACAGGGGTGTTACACAAATCCTACCCAATTCAGTGACAGTATCTCTGCCAACTTCAGGGATGCACAATCCAGCCTGTAAGTCTTGTGAAATTCTCCTAGCTTTTTGAGGGGCTCCAGCCTTGGGAAAGTTGCGACATCATTTCATCGCTCATTAAAAGCAAAGTGGATTTTACTATTCCTCCCTGTCAAGAAAACTTGAAAAAGTCATCCCTGAAAGCTCTGAAACTGGGATACAAACACAAACAACATTAAATGTGTCAGGTCCCCTCACATCACTCTTGGGTTTGGAGGTCTGATGCCTGTTTTCCATCAGCAATGCTATGACATGTTATCTCCAATGCAAAACTGCCTTAAAGTCGTATCTCCATTATTTACCTACTTCACTATTTACCTACTCCACACAGGGCTTGTGAGAACATCTGTAAATGTTTCCACGGTGTTTTGAATATGTAAAGTATGTTTTAAATATTATTCTTATTTGCATATGGCTACACAAACAAGCTGTATCCTGGATCTCAATCAAGTAAGGCAAATGAAAACCCAAACCTGTAACTGAAGGAAGCCCCACTGACAAAAGGAATGATAATCCAAACGCCGTGCTGCATCATGCTTCAAATGGTCAAGTAAGTTCTTCAGAAAGAGTAGACATAACTATCAGCACATTCTGCCTAATTATTTCAATGAATCCTTAAGTTTTTTCTGAAAGTGCAGGGAATCTGCCACTCCAGCAGTCCCAAGCACCACCTGTGAACACTTATGCTCACACACAAACTCAGCACAACTCTGCCATTTATCACTGAAAAGACAACAACGATTTGAAGATCAAGGGCTTGCATCTAGCACATCAGTCATGTGAAAATATTGTAGAAAAATCTTTTGAAATGCAGAAATGGTTCTTCTGGGTGACATTCTTCCTTCTTTAAATCATTAGGAATGATTTCAGATGGGCTGCACTTTATTGGCTGCCACTATTGCTGTTCCATCCAGTGGTATCAGAAGCTGTTTAACCCTGTCACCCTGGAGGAGGAGGAGTTAAGTTCTGCTCTCAGAACAAATGAAAGGCAAACATGAAAGGTTAGAGGACATTCACACACAAACAAAAGTACTACTCCTGCTTTGGATGTGTGTTTTCTGAGAAGCCACCTGTAGGTACCTAAAGCTAAAAGGTTTTCCAAATCCTGGTAATATGAATATACACGTACACTGAAGGAAAAGTCCTTGAGAGAATTGGTTGATGATGAAATCAGGATTTTTTTACTACTTTTTTTTTTGTTTTTATCAGAAATACAAAGAAAGGCCAGAGATGAACTAGAATCATGGCTGCAAACTTTACACCTGAGTTGCCCTACATTTATGTATGGCCTTTATCTGGAGCCCTGGTTTGGGCCCCATCTTGAATTATTCAAGACAGAAGCACTGTATAAATCTGAGTCTAATAAAGCCAGGGGGATCTCTCTGCCATGACATCATCACTATCAGCACAAGAGATGCGGGGCTTGACTGGAATACGAAGATGGAGAAATGCCTGCAAGAAAACCAGTAATTATTGCAAAAGGTCTTAAAATCAGCTGCAGGAGTGCTTGTGAGGAGTGGCTGTAGCTGCACAAGATGAAATAAATGTGCAGCCCCTCTGACATCAAAGCAGCAGGGCAAAGGCAGGAGGATGCATGGAGATAGGGAACTGGGCTGGGGGCAACACCCGGGGCTGCTGAGCTGCCTGGTCCAGCCTGCAAAAAGGAGGACAGGAAAAGAAAAGAGACAGCACAAGTAGGATGTCCAGGAAAAAGCGAAACTGCAGGGCTACACCTGTGGTATCACCTGGGCTCTCTCCCAACAACAACCACCAAAAAGTTCTCTTTGGAGAGAATGAATATAAGTGTCGCTGTCTGGACCAATGCAAATACTGCATCCACATGTCCAGAAGAATCCCATGTATACAAGCAGTTTATCTTTAACCCAGGTGCCTCCCATGAGCTGCCTTGGGTTGTGATAAAAATTCAAATCTACACCTGCAGGAAAGCAGGGAAGACAGTTTTTGTGTTTGACCTCAAGACAGTCACCCACAAGCTAATACTTCTACTTTACAAACCTAACTGCACTTCAACTGCAAAAGAGAAAGATGGAATAATTAAATTTAATTCAGGAATCCAGAACGAGGAACAGAGGGATAAATCTTAATAGGAACATGGGATTAATATCTTAGCATAAATAATAGTCTCAGGAATCGCGTTTTGATGATTCAACAGTTCTGCTATAAATAATTCACATCAATAAAAGAGAGATAACATCAAATTCAGTTGGAACATTGGTTAATCTGAGCATAAAGTGAAGGACTTCACTCAAACTAAAGGACAGCTGTAAGTAACTGCTCTACTGTATTGGAATCAGCACTGAGTATTTTCTGCACATTCACAGGCGTTACAAATTGCTTTCCAAAGTTACAAAAGAGTATCTAAGGGGTGAAGGAGGATAAAAATGCTGTCAGTGGACACAGTTTAAATGCCAACACTGTGCAATGGAAAACGTGTGCAGGACAAACAAGTCTTCTGGGAGATCCTTTGCCTTCAACGTGAGAAACACTTTGTCATTTCTAACTTAGAAAAATATCTGCATTCACCTGCAAAGGGTAGTGACAAGGAGGGTATCATAAACTGAGCCCACACATCAGGACTTGCTGGTTGCTCCCTTCAGCCTGAATTCATGGTTTCCACCTTGACAGCACAATCCACACTAACAAAACCCCCTTGTTCTGAAAAGCATAACAATATATATTAAATAAGCCATGGAGCAAGAAGCCCAAGGTGCAGGGTGGTGAGGCACAAAGGGATAAATGGTTTGTCCAGTCTCATCGAGGAGTTTGGGGTAGGGATTGGTGTCACACCCAGGTTTCCCAGGTGCCAGGGTCTAACACAGACTGCACAGGTAACCTTGTCCCTGTCCCTGGGCTGGGATCAATATTAATAATGTATCTGAGAGGCTTATTATTTTTCAATGGTGCTCTTCACCCCGGGGAGGTTTCCAGAGCACTTTAACAATTATTTATACATGAGAGTCAGTTTTCCCAAAGAAATGCAGCCATCTCTGTGATCCAAAGTGGCAGCTGTGCCGCAGTGCAAAGCAGGAGTGAAACTGGCTGGGGCCAGAAACTCAGGGAAGGGACTGCACTGAGTAGGAACTGCAGGAAGTATTTAGGTAACAGACTGCAAGATTTAATTACACAAGTTGGAAGCCGGCCAGCAGGCACAAACAAATGTTTTCAGTGTTGTGTTTAAATATTTTAATTTGCTTTTTTTATAGATGTTACTGTAAAAATAATAAAAAATGGAAGAGGGTACTTGTTAGACAGAGCATTCCCAGCAAACAAAAAAAGTTGGTATTTTTATCTCCCCAAAACCCTGTAAAATATACAAAAAGTTCAACTCCTATTGAGATTTCCTTGAAAAGAGTCACAGAGGCTTTGCTTAAAACACAAAACACCATCACTGGAAAAACAGGCACCACCATCGCTGTCTGCAGCGATTAGGAAGATTCAATTTTTCTTTCTTTAAGCATAATAAAACCCTCCTTAAGTCAAGGTTGCCTTGAATTCAGGAGACCATGGCTCAGACTGTGTCCTTACTTCATTCAGTGACTTAAGAATATTTTTTTTTTGTTGCCCAGCACCTTCCCATGCCTTTTTTTTCCTAATGAAGTGACACTTAGTATGTCAGCTCACACCCCCTCTGTCCTGCCCCACCTGTGGCAGCAGAGCCAAGGTCACCAAGACATCTGAGATCTTAATTAGCACCGCAGGGCCCTGGGAGCTGACCAGCCCAGGTTCTGCTGTTCATCACAGCCCTGAAATTACCTCTCATCTCCCAGGCTGATGAAGACCTGAAGCCCTGGACATGGGCAGCTCTGAGACAGACCATGCATCAAAGGCACGCTGCCATGAGAGCCAGCACCAGCAGAACCACCAGGTCTCACCTTGGAAATCCCTGCTCAAAGCTGGGTATTTCTCCTCCTGGACTAAAAGCTGTTGTCTCCTGGCAGTGCTAGGATGGGTTAGCTTGGAAAGAGAGGTTTAGGCTTCTGTGAGTTGGTATTAGAGCAATCAGAGATTGTCCTGGAGATACCTGTAAGTCCTGTCTGCAAGGAAATATGCAATATTTGGTACATTATGTCTCAATGACAGATGAGGCTGGGATCAAACAATGCTAAGTATGCACAGAGCCCTTTTTACTGAGGATTGGGTCAATAACATATAATTATGCACAAATAACATGTGTCAGGGGTGATTGATAGCTCTCCAACCCACCCACAAAAGACTTCAAGGTTGGGCCAAATCACATCCCATAAATGACTTAAGCAATTTGTTTGCTTTCAATTTTTCATCTCACACTCAGCATCACCTTGACATCTGTCTGTCACTTCAAACTCAAAGAACTTCTTTAAGGAAAGCGTTTGTGTGGTGAACTTCATTAGACATCAATGGAATCATAGCTCTTCAGTGTTTTGAATGTTTTGAACATCCTGGGAAGGGGCTGGCAGGAATGTGGATGTGCCAGGATAGCAGTCAGGATATACTTTTAAGCATGCATGCCATGGGTTAATTTAGTTTTGCTTGATACTGCACCAGTGTTATGATATTTTTTATTTTCTTAAGAAAATGTAAAGACAATACCTAAACTTGCAGGAACACATTACCTAGCTTTTAAGGTGCTTGGGTATTTTTTTACTTTTGCTTTTAAAAAAATCTTTTTCCACAATTTATTTCATTATGGCCCATTCTGTCTTACTCTTCAGTGCTCAGGCCGTATAAGACTTTGATTACCATAAAAAAGTTATTTTAGAAATCAGAAATAACAACCTACTTGTGTGAGAAGCAACATGAAACACACTGTGACTGGTTCCTCAGCAACAGTACAGGTCACATTTTCCATGGATTTAGTGCCCATATAATATATATGCCCATAATATCCCAAGTTAGCAGCCCTTTCAAACAATTCTGCTGTTTCAAGTACAAATGCAGAGAATTTCTTTCCAGGATCCCAATTTGCAGGGTCTGTCACAGCTGAATGTCCTCATGTAACGTATCCCACCTCTCCTGCTCGATGCTTAAGAGAGATCTCTCTGCCAGAGGCACATCCCTCATAGTTTTATGATTCCATGTTCAACCAGGCTCTGGGTCAGAAGGACAAGCCTGAATTTAGGTGACATCATCAGCACATGGAAGGTCTGGTCAGCAAGATCAAAGGTTTCTTCCCCTCCCACCTCCCTCTTTGAAAACAAACTGTGGAAAAGAGAAGTAAAGGATGGTGGAGGAGCAGAGGAGGGGAAGCAGCAAGACCAGAGAGCCTCCACCTCCTCCCTCCTGAGTGCTTCTTGTCTCTGCTGCCTGTCCTGCCTCACCTGCCACAATCCTGCCCCAAAAGACCCAGGGGAGGATGAGACACACCTGGCCCAGCTCCCCCTCCAGCCAGAGGCATTATTCCCTGGATGTCCTGCTCTCCTTGGTGCCACCCCTGCCCGTTGAGCTGAGGCAAGCTCCAGCCTTCCACGTCCAGAGTGGGGCTGGGCAGGAACCAGGGCCAGGCCACCACAGAGCCCCCGGGCTCAGCCCCACTGCAGCTCTGGGCTGTGCCCAGCCCCGCTGCAAAAACACTCCTGGGACCACCTCCCATCTCCCTTGCACTGGTTGTTTACTTCTCCTAATTCAGACCTGAACTATGAAATATTAAGATGATATTAGGGAGAATACAGAAAAGTCTCTGAAAATAGACCAGTCCTGTAGCCACAGCTTTCACTGTTCTTCATACATTAATCAATAGTTCATATTTAATTAATTAGCACCAAGTTCACTTGGTGATGAAAGTAGCGTTTCCATGAATAGGAAAATAAATTAATGTGAAAATCCAACTACCAGGCTGTTCTAAAGACTCTCTCCCACTGACTTACATGTGATAATAGATGTCCCATCTTTATATTATTAGGCTTTTTGAGCTTTTTTTAATTTTGTTTTTTCAGAGGGGAAAAAAAAAGACAGCTCTTTTTTTCCCCCCACCAGCTGGGCAAGAAATATCTTAAGCTCTCATTGCAGCAAAGCCACCTGTCTGGTTTAGTTAGATGGTATCAGCAATCTGTGGATCAGCACTGGCTTAGGAGCACACTTAGGATGCATCAAAGCTGCTCCAGACAGCACTCAAGTCTAGAAGTACAGAACATTTACCAATTAGAGAACCAACCCAAAGCATTTATTTCCAACCAGAAATTTAATAAACTGCTCATATACTATGGAGTAAACACCTCTACTGCTGCTGAGCAGTGTTTAATATTCAGAATCTATCTGCAACGTTATCATGTTCTCTTCATTAGAGAATCCGTTTTGTTAATTAGCATTTGCTCATGTGAGTAGTCCCCTTGACTTTAATTGATCCATTTTCATGAATACGCAGAACATAATTTTATAGTGAAAGGATTCAGCTCCTAGTGAATGCAACAGCCACTGTTCTCAAAGTTTAATTCTTAGCATAATAAGGAAATAAAAATGAGTACAACACTTTTCATCAGATAGAAGAGAAATGTGTGTAAGGCAACAGTGGAAACAAGAATGAGTCCAGGACAAGATACCTGGCTATCAAATCCATTTTCCTTGTTCCCTCACCACAGCAAAAAAATGCTGCTAAGAAATACAAAAGACTTGGCTGGAGAAAAGTTGTATCTATTCTAATGGCAACTCCTTACTAGCAGTGCTTGTGTTTTCTGAAAGGCCAAGAAGCCATCTGCCCTTCAGATGTTTGGAGTTAACAGACCACGAGATGGTGTGCTGAGAACTGAGGTTTTAGAAGAAAGAGAAACAGCACAAGCCCCATCTGCTTCCCAAGGATTTGTTCTCAAGCTCCCACTTCTCATATCTGCTCTGTGCTTACAGCTGAACCTTCTTGTTTATACTCCTTTTTATTCTTCAAACTAAAGGCTTCAGAATGGATTAAGGATTTTATTTTAAAGTATCCTGAACAGTAGGATGGTTCAGTAAGACTATTGTAGCTGAAATTTGGAAGCTTTCTTTAGGATGGTAATCAAAGGTGCAAGCAGTGTTTTTCTTTCAGAACTCCTTATCACATTTCAAGAATATCAGATAACAGATATAAACAGAGATAAGAGTTTGGGCCACAGTGAACTGCTCCAGGATGACAAAGTGGGTGTGGGCACTATATTGCCTCCATTTGTACAAACTGTTCACAGCCCTGGCTGGAAGTTGTTCCCATTTCACCACAGTCTTTATGTCTTTAATTTCATCCTTAATCCAGAGTCTGAGGACACAGAGCATGAACTCACCAATAAATCTTTAGGTTTATAAACTAAAAAGGAGTCCCATTAAGTAATTCAGAGAGAATTAATATGTTTCAGGAAGCAAGTCAGTTTAGTGGGCTAATTGCTGTGTGCATTTTTTCAGAGACCACCTTTGAAAAGGTGCCTGCAATCACCAGGTGCCTTTAGAGCTTTCTCATATGACTGATTAGAGCCACAAATCTAATGGGCTGCAAAACCAGGAATGACAAATGCTGCTCTCTCAGATGAACTGTTTACTCTGTGACCTTGCCATTCCTCCATTTTCATATATAAGTGAACATTCTTCTAACAATGTTCAGCAGATGTCTAAAGGGACAGAGCTGAAGTTATCTGAAATTGAAAAATAGAGGCCTCTTCAGCCAGCACCTGCATCTAATCTAGATAATCCAATAAAATATCACCCCTTTTTTCCAGAAAGGCATTTGTTCCCCAAGAGACTCACATCAGCTTTGGTCAGACAGCTGACCCAACAGCTGAAGCAGCACAAAGATTATGGTCAGCATGTGAAACTCTTTTCCAACACATCAGGATTTTGATGCTTTAAAACTATTCCAAATCCCTACGAAGAAAAGAAAAGGAGAAAGCAATCTAACATGTCTTTGAAGATTCACTACAAAGTTATTTCCCTTAGTTTGGTAAAGAGGTAACTAGCAGACCAAACCAGAAAAACATTCCTTTCATGTGACACAGATGGATGACCTACCAATTCTGTCACAGACTACATTATGCTTTGATATATTAACTGTAACATAATATTTATCAGCTAGTGCTACAAATTGCTTTGAAGATGAAAAGCCCCACAAACCAGGTTTGGGTGGTTTTGAACACAATTTAAAAGATGTGGTTTGAAAACATTATTTTCTCAAACGAAATCTATTTTAAAAAAAGCCTGGCAGGGCGGCATTACAGGAGCTTTGGGGGTGGAGGTGTAGGGATGGAATTATACATTTATCTGCATTAATTAGCAGATATAACCTAATGCATGTGCTCCACCACCTCTTGACCTGGCAAAGTCCCACTGACCACCCCATGGATGGGCACTGCTCAGTCATGTGGGAGGCACAGCCCCCCTTGGTACTTTGCAGGTTCTCAGCCTGCAGCACAGGGAAGTTGGGTTTGCTCACCCATCTCAGCAGCTGCTGCACGTGCAAGACACAATTAGGATTATGGTTTATTACTACATTTATCACAGGTTATGAAATAACGTCCCATTCCTTGCCCTTCAGGACTCAAACACTTCAACTACCAAATTCTCTTACCACAGAATGCGGGTAAGGCACAAAGTATTCACTGAGACAGAGAGAAAAATAGCAAAACACAGGAAATTATTTATATAGCTAATAAAGGAAATCAATTAATTCAATGAGACAGAGGATGGTAAATAACCATGTGAGTTGATGTAGCCACTGGTTATTATCAATAGCCTTTGCTATTGTAACTGCCTTTGCTCCTGCTAGAGGAGGATGTCACAGGATGTGCTCTATATAATTCAGACACTTTGCAGTCTGCATCATAAACATATTGATTACATCACTTAGGGGTCAGGTAGACAGACAATAAATCATTGTTTATCTGGCATATTTAGTCCATTGCTTTTGATAACTCCATGAAGGGTTTCCAAATCTTGCATGCAGTAATTTTACCTGGATATGTACAGCATGCACGTAATTTTTTTGGACACCAATATTCATTCTTGCAGATTTCTTTTTTTCTTTTTTTTCTTTGCTTTGTTATCAATGGAGCCAAACTTGATGCTGTCACTGATGGGGAGGGAGAAGAGAGGAGTGCAGATGTTGCAATCAACTTTGCACTGATGAAGATTTCCTTATGGAGTCTGACAAACTGCTTTGGCAGGTAGCAAAGTGGGTGACCAAAGTCAGTGTGAAATTTGGATTACAACTGAACACACAAAGAGAAGTGGCAGCTGCAGTAGGGAGAGCAGAATTACAGCGAGCTGAAGAACAGGAGAGGGAAAAGTTGAGCTTGCAAAAGCAATTCTCCAGCTGGAATACTAAAGATCTGGTGGCAACGTGAAGACCTCCAGGAATATTCAGCCCTTACAGAACTGAGCTTTGCATTGCTGTTTTCTTCCCAATCACAGGAGGGGTGTATTGTTTCAATGAAAAGATGACACACATTCCCTGTCTGTAATGCCCAAGCATGAAAGTCCAGTCCTTGAAATTCCCTTGCTCATGCAGGGAGTTTTTGTATTTTCTCCTCCACATATTCCTCATTTTTGGAATATTTTCCTTTATCGCTGCTGAATAAAAACAATCTAGGGAAGCAGAAATGAAAAGGGATGCCTATGAGAGAGGGTACAGAAGAGGAGAGTTGTTTTTGGCCTCTCTCATTTCAGTTTTGCTGGCATTCATGAAAGATAAAATGTTTTTTAAAAGAATCTTTCACAAAATTACAAGGCATGAACAGCTAAAGGAGCTCATGCCTACCAGTGGCCTACCTGCACAACCTTGCACACACCTTTCTGCCTCAGTTTCTCCAAGTGTAACATAACTGCACTGACACTGACTTCCTGAAATGCCTCATTGCCTCAGTACCTACTCATGAAAAATACAATTACAAGAGCTGAGCGTAATTATCAGTTTCTGAGCAGTCTCTGGAAGGTGGTGAGGTGAATCAGCTGACTCAGTAATGAAAAGCCAGTTTCCCTCCTCAAGGCATTGAGGAAATTGTCACCTGAAACACTTAGGATGTGACCTTCAAGAGAATTCAGCTCCCCAGAGTTCCAATTTCTGGCCCATTTTTAGGCACTCAGAAACAATTGCATTTCCAAGCCAATTGTATTTTGTGTGCTTCTCCCACAATGGATCCCAACATTTGCACAAAGGTTCTTCTAAAACTCTCCTAACTCTGCTCCACTGCTGGGAAGGGGGATTTAGCTTCTCAAGAATCCCTCCATCCCTCATAGCACCAGGGAGTTGATTTCTGCATCTGAACCTGAGTATTTCCACACGGAAAAAAGGCAGCACATGCCAAAAAGCTCCACTCTTGCTCTGGAAAAAAGCCTGAGCACATGACAAATGAGCATGGAGACATCTGTCCTCCTCCTGTACCTGTTTTAATCCTACAGGCCACCTCTGGTCAGGGAAAGCTCCAACTACAAAAATTAATTCTCACAAAAAGACACAACGAAGATCTCAGGGCAAAAAAGATGTTTTTTTGCTTGGTGGGTTTGTTGGTTTTTTTTAAACCACAGTGTCTGCAGGGTCTTATTTCAGCAGGAAAGTGTTTTTACCCTGGAAGGGAAATGCAGCCTGGGGAAAGGAGCAGCGTTTAGTCACTGTCTGGGTGTGCAGGATACGTGCATGCCCATGCAAGTGTGTAAATCTGATGCTGTCAGCAAAACTTGCTGTCTCCTGACAGACACCCCGTGCAGCCTTCAAAACTCCTACAGTCAATCCTCTCACCTGTCAGCCTGAAAGATAACCTGGAGTGCTCTTCCCTTCTCTTCCTCCACAAAAACACCAGCAGAGGTACAGTTCTGTCACTTGGAAATATGAAGATTCTGGGATTTTCCAGCACAGCCTCTCTCCGAGGGGTTATTTTAAACATTTTTATCTTCCAGCTCACTTAAAACTCTAACAAATAAAACTAAATGATGGTGTTAATTTTATCTGCTGCTCCATGTACTGCTGCAGTCTTCAGTCTTCCACTGCGGTCCAGCCTCCAGCGGCGCAGGCAGCCGAGCTGGAGCTGTGGGCCCTGGCTGGCTTTACAAGATGCCTCAGCTAATAATCTGTCAATTTATCTTCCTCCACTCTTCCCTTCTGCTTTCCATGGGGGGTAACAAAAAATGTTCCCCAAGCTTTTCTGGTTTTTTTGGCTGCAT
Organism: Irena cyanogastra; assembly: GCA_013397155.1. Lineage (NCBI taxonomy): Eukaryota > Metazoa > Chordata > Aves > Passeriformes > Irenidae > Irena > Irena cyanogastra. The sequence goes on along the minus strand of VWZV01001474.1, from coordinate 1,156,820 downwards.
ACGTATGTCTATATAATTATCAAAGCATCACTTAACGTTCGCTAAGACAGATCGCGTCATTGAACAATTCATTTTCAGCACCGCAGCCTGGTATGACTGGGCCTCTTGGCATAATTGAATCCAGACTACTGCTGTCAAAACAGGGAATTTATGAATAATAAATTGATTGTAGCCAGCAAAGCTAAGTCTGAAAGATAGCGGGTTATGCCAAGGAATAAGAAGAAATTTAAAAACACAATAAAGATTAATTTAGAATCAAACCGCAATGCTTCCACAGTGGACAGTAAAAGCAAATAAAACTGTCATTCTTCTATGACATAACGTATAGTGCCACAAAGTGCCTGAGCTCACAGACAGAAATAAGTGAAGGAAAAACACATGCACACCTAAAATGTTAGTGCAAATATAAGATGCAACATAATAATTCTACACTGTGGATGTTGACATAGCCCTGATGGTTTCTAGGTTGGGTTATCACGGTTTACAGAAGAGGTAATGTGTCTTATTAGATCAATTGATATGCAGAACAGCAGTAGGCAAGTGTTCTGGCATGGCACGGGTTTCTGAGGTCCTTGAACTTCAAAGAAGCACGGCTCAAGGCTTCTGTGCCAACAAAAGGCAAAAATAGAGATACAAAGGAACTCCACCCAGCAAAGAAACAGCCAGAATTAATGGCCACGACTGAAGGCAGAAAATAAGCTGTGGGGTGCAACTGTCTTTACAGCAAAGGCACTTAGGAGATGGAACAAAGGGTCACGAGGAGGAGCACGTTCCCTATCCCATCGCTTTGAAATCACGACGAGCTGCCTGTCTGCAAAGACAATTTTAACTGTACAGAAATTTCAGGAGCAACGGAGTCATGGCGTAAAATCCTGCAGCCTGTGATCTGTACAAGTCACTCGGTGACCTCCCAGCCCCTCGGGGCCTTGGACTGTGTTAATCTCTGCCTGTCCTGTGACCACCCAGGGCTGTGCAAATCCTGGCTCCACACTCAGTTCATCTGCTGAGAGGAGCTAATTAAGTCAGCACTGCTGGTTCAAAGAGGGGACTCCAGCAATTTCTACTCATCTCCTGTTACTCCTGTTGTCTAGGAAATGGTTTTCTCTTTAACTCTCTCTAGCTCCTGATCAAAGGCTTCACAACTCCACTAAGCCTCCATAACTGTTTGTTTCTGGATCTCTCTAACTGGTCTGATTTGATGATCTTCAGCATTGCTTCAATCACTGTGGATGAGAGTCTACCAGGACAAACACCTGCCCAAACCTCCAGCTTTCAACACTTGCTCTGCAGGTGCTGGCCAAACTCCCTGCACATCACCTGCAGGTCAGGCCACAGGAGTGGCAGGCATGCACTAATAGGAGCAGATGGTGCTGCAGCTTAATGGCTCCCAGGGAGCCAAAGGACTCCATGAAGTAATCATTAGCAACACATCATGTTGGTTTCCTGACAAATTGTCCTCCAGGAATGTAAAGTTAACACAGGATCAAGACCTCTCTTCAGAAGTTTGCCATTAACAGCTGGTCAATTATTCTGCTTTTAAACAAAATGAGTAATCATAACTGAACTCAATTTACACAAGACACATAGAAAATTCCATAACTGCCTCAAATTCATCCTTCATTTAAAACAAAAAGTTCAAATAAGCTGAAAAAGAAAAAAATGGTATGACCTGGAGCCACCCTCTTTCATGCAGCAAATTGAAAGTAACCACCTCCAAGTCAGAGGATTTATGAAGATGTGTGCTAAAATAAGGAGAAAGCTGTTGGGATGAGGTCTTCTCTGACAACATTCTGAATAAACATTACTGACTTTCTAGCTGAGGCATGTCCTGATACCTAATAACATCCAGGTTTCCAGCCCCATATTCCCAGCCTGGATTCACTGCAGTCACATCTGCAAAGTTCTGTACAAACCCAGAACACCTTCAAAGCTCTACATTTAAGCTGTGAATTTGAAAAAAAAAACCCAAAAAATAACCAAAAACCAACTCCACCATCTACTAGTAAATGAAACCATGGGTTTATTGGCAAGATTTTCAATAAGGAAATGGTTCTCAGGACAGGATTGATTCTGATGACAAGATATAGTGACTGGGGCAAACAGATAAACTTTCAGTCATTGCATTGGCTACCAGCCTGAAAACATCAGTGGATTTGGATACTCAGGGCAATTCAAAGGGCAAAAGTCACCATTTCAGGATAGTGAAAATAGTAGAGGCTTTCTGCAAACCTCTGTTGACTTTGCTAAGAGCACGAACTCTCAAAAAAGGAGACAGAAAACCTATCTATACATTTAAATGGATGTCTATATTCAGAAAAGAATTGCTCTGTGCCCTGACCTCTTATCATAGCTGGTCTTATTATATTCTTTTTCAACAGTATCGAGTGATTCTATCATTATTAATAAGACATGTTGATATGACATTAATAAGACAAGCTAAGTTCTCCCCCACAGCCCGACAGAATACAGAGTAGCTGATAGGCTTATGTTCTTCCAGAATTGATGGATTTTCTTATTCCCAAGTCTTTCCCCTGCCAACTGCTCTCCCTTCTCATCTTAAGAGGCCTGGAGAGAAGCAGGACAGTGTGGATGGGGGATGGGATCAAACATTGCCCAGATTTATCTTCACCCACCTGGTCCTCTCTTCCCTTCCACCCACTGTGAACATCAGGACGAGGCAGTGGCAAGGGACTCCTATCCCAGGGAAGAGCTTGGTAACACTCCCCCCTCAGCAGACTCTCTCTCTAACACACATATGTTTGACTTCACTGAAGAAGTTGCCAGGGAACCCAGCCATGATGGAAAAGCAAATCTATTCAGGAGGAGGGATGACGCCTTCTCAAGGAAGGACCAAAATAGTATTAATGCTGGGTACACTTCCACCATCTTCTAGAGGAGGATATTAAAAGTGCTCTGCAAATCAACAGCCTGCAGCATCTCTCTTGGATGGTTAAGTAGTCTTAATTTTCAAGGTCAAGCCTCACATTGTATCACAAAGATAAAAACTACAAAACAGTCAAGAAACTCTCTCCCATGCAGAGAATTGCAATTAATTATTTTTGGGTTTTTTTTAACGTCCTGTTTAGGGGTGAAGCTCAAATTTACAGTCAAAAACAACAAAGAGAGACACTTTCAAGGAAATATTTCAAAGAACATCTATTCTTCTCAGAACCAGTGAAAAGGTCCAGATAAAACCTTATTTTGGATACTGTAATGCTCATCACATCTCAGCCTTTAATGCTCTGCAGCTCTGAATGATGCTGGTCAAATTCTACCCTCTTTCACACTACAGTAAATCTAGGCTAAATCCACTGATTTAGCTGGAATTACTTGCGTTTCAAGCTCATCTCCTAGAGCATGAAAATGTTATTTGTGGTAAAATGAGTTATTGTATTTTTCTCTCCATTAACATTGATGTGTTTCATGTAGCAAATACTGGACGTAGTCACTGTGTGCACCACCAGTGATGAGGGAAATCAGTAGAAGATCAGAACTTAATTGTTAAATGATCTTTCAGATTGTCAGAAAATTAATGGTGCACTGTGGGCCATGTAGTGCATGCCTTGGAAATCTCAGTGCAAGTTCCCAGCTCATTTAAATAATTTCAGTTTATACATTTAATTTGTTTTTTATGCAGACGTTTAATTTGCTTTTGTTTCATTTTTTAAAAGAAAAACACCACGTATTAGGAATCTTTATGCACGCACATGTACATACACAATTTCCAAGAAAGTGCTATTTTCAAGCAAATTATATGAAATGTAAAATTAACAAAATGCAAATAATATAAACAATCTAAATTAAATATTAAAACAATGCTATATTTGAATGACTGGATTTTATTTTCATAAGAAGCTGAACTATAAAGCATTCTTACCAATGCAACACCCAGCTGTTTGGTGTTTAGCAGTGGAATAACATTATTCTAGTGCAGCTGCTGTTATTGTTTGCTGTATTTCTGCCAACTTGTGGAAGCCAGAGATGTTCGTCTCGCAGAGAGGGACAGCTCTGATGAAAGCTCCAGTTTGACAGATGCTCCCATCAACAACTTTGTTCCTCTGATTGACTACACGGTATTTTAGGCAAATTAACCTGTCCAAAAAAATTCTTTATTGCTATGCTTGTGGCACAGATGGAAATATGAACTTGACAATTCTGGGTACTGGCTTAGCAATTAACTGAGATGTTTCAATAGACTAATGAACTTTCATTCAAAGCATGCTCCCTGTCAGGAGAAGAGACAGGCTGTTGTCTGAGAAAGTGTTACAGAATGTCAAATAGATCTTGACAGTGATGCTACTATGAAATCTGAAATATTAGAAAGGCACAGAAAGGAAGTCATTTAACACCTTTATAATCTCGGGTGATCTGAGATGAATCTTTATTATCAAAGTCTGAAACTCTATCGCATTTTACAGTCCTTTTGCTGTAATTCACACCCTGGATAATAACAGTTCTCAGTCACTACAGCTGCTCCATTTTGAATGGTCACCCGTTATAGAGGAGGAAAGAAAAAAAATCAAGCCATCATTCTTCTGTTTTATGAAGACGTTAACATCCAACTAAGTAATTATCTAAGAAACCATTACAGGAAACCCAAATGATCTGAAATAGTATGATTAAAAGGAGAACTATTTGTAATTAGTGTATACAGATAAATATTAAAAGGATTTATTTGCTTGGGGAGAAATGAATGGAAGGTTCTAGGGTAGGCTGAAGAAAACATACAGAAATGACTTAAAAACATGCACTGGATAAACTGAATTGACATTTCTGGGATCCAGCTTACACAGTGCTCTTAATGCAGGAACACTGGACAAATCTCATCCTCAATGGCCTAATTCCTGCACATTTCCAGGATGGGGGACAACAGGAGCAGGCCAGAGAGAAACATTTTGCTAGATCAGAACTGAAAATCTGAGGGTTCTCCCAGCTATATATTTTTCAATCCAATTTATTCAACACAAGCAATCTATTCTTTAATTTTTTGATAGTTGCATTTTATTCCTTTTGTTGGGGAGGAGCTAAACCTGTCCCATTACAGTCAGGTACCTAACTCTGGGTAAAAACGTGCACCGTGACAAAATATAATCCACTTTTCCCTACACACCTTGTAAACAGCTTGAATCTCATCATAAAATATTAAAGCTTAATATTGTAGTTGGTTCCTTCTGAGTATCAAGACTTGGAGTAGCCCCAAGCATGTCAAACACGTATTGGAAATGCTACATTTTGAAAGCAAGGCAACGTGTTAACTGATATTCTGCAATATTCAGTCTAAAAACCTTCGAACAGTTTTATAAATTCTTGAAACCATTAACTACTTGATGACCTAACAGCACTAAAATGCCCATTAAACTTTAGAGTGGGCTTTTTAAAAAGTCATCAATAAATAAAATAATATGAAAATACTGCTCTGTTGCTATATTTAATCCTACAACTGGAAAATTGCTTCTCCTACTTAATCTAACTGCAGTATTCCCACTGGTTTCAAAGTAATTCCACATATTAGCTTGTAACTTGGACAAGTGCCATACCAGAGTGATTCTTTGAGCTGACAAATTAATAAACCAGGTAAGATGGGCAAACAGCCCTGACCTGTGTCTCCCTTTGCCTTCCAGGTATACCAAGGGCAAGGCTGGATCTCTGGGTGCCACTCACTCACTGCTCCAGAGCAAAGCCCAACCCTCCTCCATACAAACAACTGGATAAATCATTTATCCTGACTCCTTTCTCAAACTGTTATATGCTGCTTACATCTATTCCTCTTGAAATTATGCTCACAGCCATAAGTATCATAATTAATTATGCAGATTATTATTGTACATGACATACCTGTTTCTTACATTTAACCATCAGAGCAAGCTGTTTAGCTATGACAGATGGGAATACATGTTTCTAGTGCTCTACTTTTCATTAAAGAAGAGACTCACAGAAAACAGGCTATTTTTGTTGACCAGAATCAAGCAGAAATGTTTTCTATCCACTGCCTCATAGATTCCTCCCAAAATTTCCTGTTTCACACAATTCCCCAGTATCAATTTATGAGCATTTCTTTATCTCTGGAGATGTAATACAAAACCTGAAGCAGTCAGAAGGCAAACATTCATCTGAGCATCTTTCAGCTATACATGATATTCAGCAACACGTTCCTTGCTGAAACTGCTCACCCCGATGCCACTGGATCAAGTGATAAAACACCAGAGTTCAGAGCTAAAGGGGACAGCGCAATGCAAAAAGGGCTGGGGGAAGAGTTTGTGTGAGGAATTACTCCAGGCAGAACAGGGACGGTAGGCTGAATCCTTCAAGAGGAACAGCAGCCTGTTAGTAGCAAGTGGAAAGTCAACAGAAAGCCCTGTTCAGAGGCAAAAATCATGGGGATCTCTTTGTTTAAAGGTGGTAGAAGAGCAAAAAAGCTCTGAGGCCCTTTGGCATCCTGCTGAGATCAGTGCAGTATTTGTGTCCCAACGCATCTGGTTGGTATCCTCCAGCACAGTGGCTGGGGAGCAGGATGTCAGGCTGGAGCTCTCCAGAAGTGCTCTGTCTGTGAGGGATCTGTCACTGAGCAGGAGAAGTGGGCAGACGACCTATTGACTACACAGATCGATTCCTTTTGTTATCCTGGCCCATGGAACTCTGCCAAATTTCAGCGCCAGTAAAACCATCTGAAATTCCCTTTTAACTTGAGGATGAGGTTTCTGGCTCTTTAAAGCAGCCTGCTCTGATATCAGGCAATGCAAAGACACTGCTGAAAGAACACTGCAGTGAAAGGCCAAGAAAAGTTCTGTTTGCCAGAAAGTGGAGTTGAAAGGCTTGCCTTGGGAACTGTAATCAAACAGCCACATTAAAGCAGTGCTGGATCTCCTGAAGTCCACAGGAATCCTCAGGAAGGCCCCGCTCACGCCCCAAGAAGACAATGAGTCAGCGGCTGCTCTCTCTGTTTGAAAAGCTCCTCTATTTCTCCCTCCATTTCATTCCTGTCAGACCGAAGATGAAAGACCTGGTGACTGTCACATGCCTGGTACCTCCTGAAGCAGGGGTGCATCAGAGGGCAGAGGAATGAGCTCTACTACACAGGAGGGGAAGAAAACTGGGGGGGCTGGAGAGGGACTGCTGATGGAACAGCAAGAGCGGAGAACCACAGCCCCACATCCAGCAAATGATGGGACCCATCCTGAGTGAGGACAGATCCTGGAGGCACTCTGCGGTGCTTTGAAGTGATGGAAAGAGGAGAAGGCAGCATTACTTGAATGAGGAACATATCTACAGCTATATAAACACAAACATATATACATCAAAATATTTACAGCCGTACGCTTGCGTAAATCATTGCGCTGCCTTCAGTCTGCAAAACATTGCTGGTGATTTCCACAGCTAATTACTTGGTATTTCCCCCCCTCATTCTCCTAGTTCTTTATTCACTGTAAAAATGACAGTTGTAACTCCTATAAAATGTTGATTCAAATGGAGACACTTGGTAAATTTACCATCACCCCTTTCAAAGCAAAATTAAGGAACGCCCTACCAACCTGTTCCTGCTTTATAAATAAATTGTACTTCCTGACGCAGAAATTAAATGTGTTGCTTGGGTAGGGTGGTGAACTGCAGGCAGACTTACATTTTATGGAAATCTATGACAAACAGGCTAATAAGGATTCTTTATTTTTCATTTACCAAGTTCCATCTTTCTGTATGAGCAATATACCATGTAGAAGATGACTTTGAGCTTTTCTCTGCAGATAAATCTGAGATACCCTCCCTTATTTATTATCTAGCTACTGACTGTTCAAAAAACCCATTCTTAAAACTGAACCCTAAACAATCTTTTTCATTTTTCACAGCACAGCCTTTTACTTTCTTGAGTCATCAAACTGACAACTATAGTCCCATTTTGGTTGAAATGGTAAAAAGGTGTTTCAGTGCTTGCTGCTGCCCAGTCGTGATAATTGTGGGTGTGAACGCATGCCCTTCTTTCAGAACTGGGAGTTGGAGGCTGCATCCTGCCCATCATATTTAATTATCACCATAAGCTCTCCTCCTCCTCCTGCCTATTCCAATGACGGATCATAGCTCATGCTACATTAGCAAATTTTTTTATGTAGGCACCATTTCCTTATTATGGCTTGCATTGTGCTTAGCACAGTAGGACTCTGTCCCTATGTGGCATCATAAAACAGTAAGCATAAAATAATAGTAGTAATTATCAGCAGAAAATAATTAGATGAAAAAGACTGTGACCTCCCAGTGACAAATCACATAAAACCCCAGTACATAAAGCATTCAGGATTCTTAAAAGCATCAGCACCAGCAGAAGTCAGGCTGGCAATAAAGACAAGGCAAGAGGCCATGGATGGAAATATTGTACTGCCCTCTGGGAGCATTTCCATCCACTGTAGACACATCTGTGCTCCTCTGTAATGGGAAAGACAGGCTCACCTGGAAGCTGGTGAGTCACCCACAGGAGGAGCTTCTCTCTCTGTGACAAGTACACACTGAATGGGGGAGAATGGGGTTCTGACTGCATCACCTCATTTGGAGACCAACACTAAGGGATTCAAGCACTCTCCTCTGAAAAACAGTGCATGGAGCTTCCTAAGAAAGCTGCTTTATGCCAGTGAACCTGCAGCGTTTTGCTCTGAAGCTCTGTCAGACAATAACTCAGTATTATGAGAGAGGTTGCTCAGCAATTCAGAAGATGGCACATCAGGAAGCAGTGTGCACCTTGCAGAGCACTTATTGCTCCATTCAGACATTCGGAACAGGAGCTTTTCAGAGAGCCAGTGATAAGGCACAGCAGCCACCCAGCGTCCTGCCCAGCATCACTGGTGATGTCACACAACACAGCTCCCCTGATTACAATCACAGTTAAACACTAGACTTCAGCTGAGGATCCACCTCATGGTTCCTTTTGTTCAGAGGTCTCTGTGTACTTATTTCTCATTTTTTTCAGCCAGGCAACATGAAAACACTAATAGAAAAGAAGCATCCCCACGAAGGCGATAATGAGATGGTAAATCTAACAATTCTCCTGGAGCTCCTGTAAGCAACAAAAAAGGAGCTGTTTGAAGAAGAGGTTTCCATCGGAAACACAGAGAGCAATCTTTTAAATACTGCATTTATTCAATAAAAGTATTTCACTGAGGCTGCACAGGCTACATGCTTGCAAGGGAGCCTCTCCAGTCCTCTGGGTAAAGAGTGCACAGTCAGTTCCAGCCAGGAGCTCCAGGAGCACGCTGCATCTGTTCTACAGACAGAAGGTGCAGGAGGTTTAACTTCAGCAGTTCCCATCCCTGGGGCAGAGGGCATATGTGCCACTGTGGAAAAGTTTCCTCCATCTCCAATGACCTGGCTCTATATCAGCACTTTCTCTTTTCCCTGTAATACCTAGAAATGACCTATTTATTTGACATGCAGCTCAGTGCCTTAATAACTTTGCCATAAGTGATGGAATTTGCATCCCCACTAATGCTTGAACTGTGGAATTATTAAAAAAAATTAAAAATATTAATGATTCTGTCACTAAATGGCACATTTTTAATGGCACCTGCTGTATTAAACCAAGTGTGCTGTGAGCAAAAAGGATGTTTACTAAAAGAATGTTTAGTTTGCAAAGCTCGGGTGCTGTCCAGCCTGACTGGCTGTACGCATTAAGCAAATCCTTGTCCAGAAATTACAACACAATTTCCTCTCATTAGTGTAAAGTGAATGACATTTTGAACTTTTGTGGGAAGACATGTTCCAAGAAACCAGAGATGATGATGTCTGGAAGGTAACCACAGGGTCATTACTGCCACTGTGCTGGATGAGAACTCAACAGCAGCTATAAAAACTGACCTATGAGAGCATCCATGGAAATCATTCCTTCCCAGGACTTACAGCACAGCCTGAAAAATACACTTTATAACTCAGTATAGAGACTGTTAACCAGCTATGCTCTCTCATGGCCATACCCTTCCATCCCCTTGGACACTGAGAAGGTGGTAATGAACCTCTCCCCAAAGGCACAGAAAATACATCCATTACCAACACCCCTTCTGGCGACGGGAAGAAATGGTTTTGCCCAAGTCTGTGGACTCTGCTTTGGGAAGCAGCAGCTGGCTCACTCACTTCCACTGCCTCGGAGGCATAATTCCCTTCTTCAGCTGGAAAGAGGAAAAAGCTTTCTCTCCTTACTCCCTTCTTTGAAAACTCATACAAAGTGCTGTGAGGGGAGGACTGCTGGTACTCCACTGCTTCCCCAGAGCCCCGAGCTGCTGTAACTCAGCTGAGCACCATCTACTGAAACAATCGTTTGTTTATATTAAATCTTACTTCAAACATGGTAATGGTATCATTTTATATTTATACAGAGCTATTCATCCCAGAGGATCCCAAAATGTTGCAGCTACTTATGGGCAGCAGCTGTTTAATAGCGGATGGTATGAGTGCACAGCAGTGCAGGGCAGGAGCAGGCAAGAGCTCCACATCCAACAGAAACTGCAGGGGGAATTCAGGCAGGTGAAACTGAATTACCCAAATTGCAATTTAGCCAAGACGCCTGGGGCTAACATCTCACTGCTCACAAAATGTTGCCCTTAACAATTCGGAGGGCATTCATCTGTTGACAAATAGAGAGAAATGTCTTTGGGTATTCATGCAGCTTGCTCAACTCAAAAGCAAATTGAAAATTATAATAAAGCCTGTTCCACATTCTTCATTCATTAAAGCTGTGTTTGTGCCACGTTATTTCTGGGCACATTAGCATCTGCTGGGAAGAGCTCATTAAATGACCATTAGCCTGGTCTTCTCTCCTTCCAAGACAGTGCAGGAGCTGAAAGTCTGTCTTTCCTCCATGGCACCACACACGGAAATGGCAACAGGACAGGATTTCATTTTGGCAAGACAGATAACAGAGAAAGTTTTTTTGTTGGAAGCAGCTGTGAAACAGAATAAAGAAAGTGCAGGAAAACAATGTTGCTGAATAGCAAGCCTAGGAAAAAGTACTGCCACAGTCACTAAGGAACAACTGCAGTCACCCACAAAACAGAACAGGGACAGCCCTGGCCACTGATCTGCAGAGATTTGCCTCAAATTCACAGATCTCTGTTCCATCAACAAGTACTTAGGGTGTTGAAATGACCCTTATAGTAATGGTGCTAAAGAAACATTGCTTGGCCCCACTTTTGCCAGACCCATCTGTAACAAAACCATATCTGCAGCAACCGGAGATGGCTGCAGAACTGACACAGCCTGAGCTCCATGGAGGAGGAGAAAAACTTGTGGGAACAGCTAAGCTGAGGAGAGAATGAGAAAGGATCAGATTTGACATGGGAAGCACCAAAACCCAAAGCAATTCTCGAGGTCTCATGGTTGCCACAGTACAGATCAGCTCGGAGACAAGCTAGAGGTGACACATTTACATTGCTTTGCTTTTCAAAACAAATTACTTCTCACTCCTACCAGCAGAGCACAGAACATGTGAGCTGGAGTTCACAGACACAAAAGTAATATTGCAGCTGCAGGAATGAAAAGATTGGAAGAACCTTCCACTCCAAAAGTAAATAAAAGAAGTTGAGGGCTAAAAATTGTATTTGGGGATTTTTATTTTATGGAAGGCTTTACTGGCTCATGTCTTCTCCCTCTTTGTGATTTACAAGGAATATTTGATTTACAAAGATATTGATTTGCAAGGAATTACAAGGAATAATAAGAAGTGACATAAACTGTCATACAGGAGCACAGCTCTGCAGTCATCTCCCTTCTTATGATGCCTGTGATACTCTCTCTAAACATCCAATTTGGAGTAATGTTCACAAGAGTCTGTTGTTGGCAGTCATGGAGTAATCCAACAACTGTCCTCATGACCACTTAACAAAAATCTGCAGATTTACCAGCCTGGGAGATGATGCCTTTCCCTGGATTTATGGCTATTTGGTGCTTTAGCCTCATTTCTCAAAGAACCAGTATTAAAGAATCTCAGTGTCTCTTGCTCCCCTCATGCACTCCCCTCCAGAAACTTTGAGCCCATTATTTCAGCTGGCCTTGCCAGAAAGACAGAGATCTTGAGAACTTTTATCAACAAGTTCCAGAAAAAAGCTGTGTAAGTACCTCCACCGAGGAGAGCTGCAGTGCAAGCTCAGCTCCTGCCCAATTCCCAGGCATCCCCTGGGACAGAGTGCCCAGGAATGCCCACCATGGACAGCACTGCTGCCACAGCACAGGCTCTGGAGAGCGCACTCCAAGGGATGTCCCAGCAGGAAACCAGGCTCCAGCAGTTCACCTGCTTGTGTTTGCTACCCTTCCTCACCCGACTCCTCTGGCCAAACAGGTTTGGGAGCCTTCCCAAGGATACTGTGTGCCAGCCAGTTCCACTGACTAATTAGACACTGCACAAAGGCTTTTCCTTCGGGGTGCCCTGGGTTTCACTGACTATCCCCCCCTTCCCTGCAACCCAGAAGGAATTAGATAGTCTACATTGCAGACAGTAATTACTATCACCTTCTCCTCTTAATTGATCTGGCTCCAGTGAGCAATAAGAAATTAAAATAATTAGCAGATATGCCTAGTGCTCCTGAAGACCCACCTACACTTTGTAGTCTATTTACTTTAGAATCAGCCGGGTCCATCTCTTCCCCTGCCTCACCACGTCTGACTCGCCAAGCTTGGAGAAGTTTCCCAACTCATCCACACAACCCAGCTGCAGCTGCTGTGCTGGGCAAGTGCTCCATCACCAGCATGGGTGAAACAGCTCCTCCTGAAGGCTCATTTGGACAGCAAGGGAGGCTCAGTGCTCTGCTGTCCCCTGGAGAGACACAGCATTACGGGCAGGTCTTCCTGCTGTCAGCATCTATACATTTGCTCCACTTCTGCAGAGAAACACATACATCCAGGTTGGGAAGAGAAGCTAAAGTCTTGGAATAAAAATAGCGTATTTAAGGGATTAATTTCAGTTTTGTTCCTAGTGATTTCAGCATTGCATTAATTAATGTTCCATCTTGACTGCTGAGCATGGACAGATTTATTTTATTTTAATAGGAGGAGAGAGCTTTGAGCACCATGTGGTTTTTCCCAAGCACTTGCTCCTCCAGTAGCTAAATGTGGAGATATCACTTAAAGTAAATTGTGCCCTCTCTCTGCCCTTAGCAAATAGTCAGTGGTTTTGTTTTTTTTAATTTTTTCCTTCTCTGCACAAATAATCTGCATCTATTGCCCTCCTTTCAAGAAACAAGAGAAAATCCAGACCCCAGCAAAGTTCAATCTTCCCCTCCCTGCACTCTGTAAATTTAGTCAACAATATCAATCCACATTGAACAATTCTGCAGAGTACAACAACAAGCTGGTTACACAGACAGGGATGCACTCTGAATTTAAATGAGTTCCTGTTATTCGCATTCTCTTCAAGCCTGCACAGTGCTGAAGAAGCCTGTCTAATGTCTCTTTAACAGAGAAAAAAATCAATTTAAAATATTTTTAACTATTCTGCTAGTACTATTGTCTGTGCCCCTGAAGGAGAGAGTTTCTTGATTCGCCCTCCCTCCCCAATTAAAGGCAGTCATCAAAGATACACATTGACCCAGTTGTCTTGACAATGCTTTATGATTAAAAGACTCAAATACCTTCAGCTTATTGTGCATTTAGAAATATAATGAAAACAAAGAGTAATTTAACATTCTGCAAGTTTGTTGTTTCTTTATTCCTTCTACTTTGAAATTCTTTTATTAATTTTTTTTATTGCAATGCTACTAATGAGGACAACTCCAATACTCATTGTGCTAGGAGCTGTAGAAACAAAAATAACGATAGAATGTGCTCTTATTTAACCTGCACTCATACTATACATTCTCCCACCCTCAAGTCAACATATTGTGTAATGGTTGGACTAATGCCTGTCAGGGAAATGGTGAACATTCGTGCATATTCAAGTCAAATCAGGTCATAGTCTGCTCTTCCTGCACAAGGCTCACTGAATTAAAACACATTATATCCCCTTGTCTCCTTTTCTCCAGCACATCAAGGGATTACTCAAAAAAAAAGAAGAGAAGATCTTGGCTACCTTTCAAAGGAGGCTCATCTGTCTGTGTCCTCTGGAGCAGCACCAGGTGCACAAGTTAATGGGGACTGTGCTCCTCCACCTCTGGCTTCACAGCATCCCTTCCACCAACGGGCTCATCAGGGAACTCTCTGCCCTTCCACCAATCATCTCCACTCCTTGCTCTCTTCTAGCACTCAGTACAAGCAGCCTGCTGCCTGTAACATCCAGGGAAGCCTTTCTATGGATCCATATGGATACAGGAACATGGATGCACTGACAGGCCAGGGCCTGCAGATTCCCTTTTACTGGGGCAGTAACAGAAGTGAAGACAAAGTTTGGGAGAAATGTTGGAATACTGACTGTGTGAAATAAAACCAGCTCTGGGGCTGAAGATAAATTCCCTCATTAGAGCCACCCCTTATACAAAAGTCCAGTTACACTCTGGCCCTACAAAACTGTGCCCCCAAACAAAAACCCTAATGTAACCCAGAGTGGACATTTTCACACTCAAAGCTGACTGCTACTGGTATGCTGAACTGACTGTGACAAAGGAATGCATTTACTTTTCAAGGCCTAAATATTAAATAGTATTTTCTTTGAAAACTTTGCTTGAGAAAAAAAATCCCTTGCTCTCATTTGAGCTGAAGATTTTTCTTGGTGTTTCCTCCTGGGCTCTTAGAGCTCCTTTACGCATTTTATTGTAAAGAAAGAAGGAAGAATTATGGTAATTTAATGTTTATTCTTCTTTGAGAACCACTCTTGGCTCTTCTGTATAAATAACTAAATGCTCTTATTAGTCCTAACATACTGAAAAATACATTCTATTTGAGACTTCTCAGTGTCAAACCTATGGCAAACCAACTGCTGTCTCTCGCCCTTTTTTTTTCCAACAGGAGTCTGATATTTCCCTCTAGTTTTTTCTCACCTGCTGTTCCAGCAGCAGCATGCCTCCAGGTACTAAGAATGGGGAAGGACCATGCTCCTACTGGGATAGCAATGTTCTTTTTCTGTGATCAATCCAGCCCTTGCTCCCATTTCTGTCTATCAGCACACAGAACCTGCTCTGCAGGCTTGGAACAAACTGAAATGCCAGGAGCTGGTGCCACTATTCCCAGGAATGCTGCTAGAGATGTTCCCAGGACCAACCCTCAGGAACTGCAGAGCTTTGGGATGCTCACATCATGCAGCCAGCGGGGCAGCCATGATGAGAACTGCACCAACACGGCACATTCCTCTTGTTTTAATTGAAATGAAAGGCTCAGGAAAGATTGTAATTTCTGGAGAAAACCTCACATCTCCAGACATCTGTGATAGTAAGTCAAACCACTTTTTTGTTTCCCCCAAGTCTGAAATTTCCATGCACTTTAGGCTAAAGCACTTTCAAAAGAGCAGAAGGACACAGAGGTTGCTTGTGAAGTCAAGGAAGAGAAAAACGACAGCTCGAATTTTCAATGGATTGAACTGCCCGGTGGAAATATCTCTCACTTCTCACTAACGAGGTAGAAAGCTGAGAAGGAACTGTGCTCCTCACTCAAGTGAAAGAGAACATGAAAATTAAGTACAGCATCTGCTTCAGCCTCGGCTCCAGAGACCTCAGCAAAGAGGAGCAGAGATCAAGCCAACCTGAATTTCAGCATCAGCTCCAAATGTACCTTTTTGCCTTGGGGAAACCACAGCTCCTCTACTGCCATTTTTTTTTTTTAAATCCATAAAATGATGATGATAATATTAATTACCCGAGGCAGTTAAGCTGAAGTATGGATTTTCTTCCCACGTATTTATTCCACATTATTATGGCACATTTCTATAGAAA
Organism: Irena cyanogastra; assembly: GCA_013397155.1. Taxonomy (NCBI): domain Eukaryota; kingdom Metazoa; phylum Chordata; class Aves; order Passeriformes; family Irenidae; genus Irena; species Irena cyanogastra. The sequence continues at coordinate 1,140,996 of VWZV01001474.1, read as the reverse complement.
TATAATAGCAGAAATGTTTGAGCTTTTCTAATCTTTACCACACTACAGCTGCATTTGCAAGCACCCAGAGCTCAAATTGGTAAGTATTTGTTCTCTATTCTCATATTGATTTCAATAGGACTTCTGAGCACTGAGTGTTTTCAAGAGCAGTTTACATGCACAGGTCTCAGAGTAGCACATTGTCAGTGAATGGAAATGAATACATGGTAAAGAATAACAGCTGCAAAACACCAGGGGATGTTCTACGTCAGATGCAAAAATCCTCAAAAGAAGAAAACTGTAGAGAAAAACTTGGGTTTCTTCTATGAAGTATGGAAATTAGCAGACATTAAGCACAAATACATATTATTATACATGTATCTCTATAAACACATGATTTTCTGTCTTTCTAAAACTGTTCAGAATGGAAAGGAAAACTACACAAATGACTTGTTGATTGCACTGTGAATCTAAGAATTCTCTAATTATCGCTGACATCTCCCCATAATTTCAGAAGCTAAGTTGTTTAAAAAAAGGAAATCAAATCCTGACACTAATAACTGTATCTTGCAAGTTATTTTCCAAACCCTCTCAGAACAGTAACTGCTTGTGTGTGCTATAGTCTTTTTTTAATACTTTAAGATACTTTTCCAAACAAATGCAAATATTGATGATGCAAAAGAACAGTAATCATTTTTCAGCAAGTACATAAACCTCTGGAAAATAAAAGAGAAATCTGGGTTTGGGTAGCACACGCTGGAGCCTCTCTGCGTTTTAAGAAATTCCCTGTGTATTTGAGGTTGGAGGTTGGGAGTTGAGGACAGCCAAGCTCCACACGCCTGCTCTGCTGTGTCTAAGCTTGGGCCAGATGAATTTGGGAACTGATGAGGTCTAAGCTGCCTTGCCAGCACACCTATTTATGAAATCCCTCCTGGCTCAACAGTCTGGGCCAGCAGAAGACACAACATCAACCAGAAGCCAGACCTCGTGAGGGACACAGCAGGATGCACAGACACTCCAAAGCCTCCCATCTTTGGAGAACACAATTTTGGAGGTCAAGGCACTCTGCAGCATTAGTGGGAATGCAGGGATAATGATAAATGCTCTCTGTCTGGCAAAGAGTTATTTAGTACATGCCAGAATACAGCAGTAAGGAATTGACACCTTTCTCCCTCTGAAAGACATTCCTTTCCTTTCTTGCAAATTCAATTTTAATATGAAACTTGCACAAAGAAAGGTGGCAGCATTCTTCCTTCCCACATTTAGAAGACTCACCTCTTGAATTCTCGTTTCTCATGGAGAATGCTCCGTTAGAGACATGATGGCTATAAATTTTTTTAGAGAGACATCATTTCTCCACAGAGAGGTGAATTTGGATTGATGTTTACGAGATGGTAAGATGCTGCTCCCCAATGGAATTAAATGCTCCATTCTTTAAAGAAGGCAGTTCCTCAAGAACATCACTGTGGCTGGATCACAGAAAGGGGGAATGCCACGAACTCCCAGTCTTCAGGCTGATCAAAATGCAACTTGTGCAGAGGAGGTTGGAAGAACCTCAAGTGCACAGCTGCGTGTTTTACAGTTTCATTTTTTACATTCTGAAAGTTTATGTGGTCTAATTAGCCATTTTATTTCACAAAAATACACTTTGGCACTGTTGGACTTGGACCAACTCAAATGCAAGGGGTTTCCTTCTGGGGGAGGCAGACAGGCACATGGAAAATAAGCATTATGCTTCCATTTCAGAGACATTAGGATGGGGAAGCAGAGCTGAGCTACACTTGCACGGAGATTACTTCACCAATTTGAACGTTTTAGGTGCTATAAATATGTTTAAATCTAGCTAAGAAAAAACTGACAATGCCTAGCAGGAGCACCTAAGCATTATTCCAGCTTAATGAAAAGGCTGAGAAAGAAAGAGGCAGGAGAAGCAGCACGTGCTGAGCCCTGGGCTACCGGCACCGCTGACCCCCAGCCCCCGGCACTGGGGACGTTCCCACAGAGCCATCTCCCTCCCCAAAGCCCTCTAGGTGCTCCTCACACTCTGCCTGCCCTTTCCTGCAGCAGCTCCTCTGCCTCTGATTGTATCTGGGTCCCTGACAATGTGGATTATGCTAGTTCTCATTTCCAAGCGCTGTTCAAGGGTTATCCAAGGTGCGGGCTTTGCCAAGGAAACGCAGCAATTACGTTCCTGTGTCTGTAGCTGTTCGGCAGCACCAACACCCCAGGGAAGACATCCTGGCCACGAATACATCCAAGGCATCTGGATAAGCGAAAACATCTCATCTCTGGAGCCAAATGTCAACCAGGCACTTTTAAAAAGCACCGAGATAAAATATCTGCCAGTGCTTAAAGAGCTGATACAGACCTGCTCACTACTTGACCCAAAGCAGTTGTGAAGCAGGAGCTAAGATGCATCCTGCTCCCACATAACTCTCTTCTGAGAAAAACTTTTTTCACAGCCAGAGGACAAAAATATGCCCTTCCTCCTCTGCCTTATCTTTGTAACATGAAGGAAAACCACCCAAGTTAAAATGCCTGAATTGAGACATTACCAGGAGATTTCAAAAACAAGACAGAGCCTCTTGTTAACATCTTACTCACTGTTTTCACGCCACCACTCGTGATAAAAGCAAAGTATTAAGGCATAAATTAGTCATAGAACAGCTGCATACTTAATACATACAGTCCTTTTAACTCCCAGGGTCTGTGTGGATAATCTGCAGTCTTACATTCATCATGATGGGATAGAAAGTACCAGGGAAGGGCTGACTCCCCCAGTTGTACTCACCCAAAAGCAAACATCCCAGCAACAATCAGGATGTGTATTCTGTGGCTGTGAACCCCCCACCAGGGATATGGGATAACCAGTGCTTGTTTCCATCACTTCTTGCATTAAAAGTGCAATTTGAGTAACCTGAGGCAAATCATGACACTGCAGAACATCTTGAAAATGTTCAAACAATAAGCACTTTGTTTAAAAGGATCTGTGAGTGCAAACATGTCTAATCTACTGAAAACCTCAATCTCTTTCTGCTTGTCCTTGCTTTAATCCAACTCACAGGAAATGACATTTAGCCCCAGCTGACAGGGACCGGTAATAAGGATAAAATACCTTTGTACTTCAAACACCCATCTATCACTACTGAAAATATGAATGTCCCTTGATGATGCAAGAAGGTGCATTTGTTTCTCTTATGGTGCTGATGGATTCATTTCTTCTCATTAGAAGAGTAAATCTTATTGTGCATCTTATTGCCAGCAGCAACATGATTGGCTCCCAACCTGGATCAGGCTTCCCGTGTCTGACAGTGCACACGGATTTGATGAAAGAGAGCCCTTACAGAACAATTGGCTGATCATGGGGAAATAGCACTATTTTACAGTCAAAAAACATGGCACGGCCAATAAATGATGGGGCTGTCAGAAAAACAACAACCTATGCACTTGAACATGCAGATGAGAAATGATCTCTTATCATTTGACCTGCTTTCACAAGATGCTTGCCCAAAGTCACATCAGTGCTGGCCTGTAAGTCTCAACTTGCTTGGGAAACACATCAAATGCACATTCACTAAGCACCTTCTGTGACCATACATTAAATATACTTGTTAATTTACCTATTAATCATTTATGCAGGAGTAACTCAAGAATATTTGCACAGAAATGTTGGTGTGTAGTGGTGTACATGCAATATCCATGGACTCTGGGCATTTATTAGATGTGGTGATGTGCTGAAATGGTTTCCACACTATTATTAGCTCTGCTCTAAAACTTCTCTAGACCAAGGAGGTTCTAGTTTCCCTGTTCCATTCCATACTTTACAAACTTAAGAATCAATTTGCATTTCCTTGCTCTCTTTCCTAGCTTGCTTTTTTTTAAGCAAAATTTTCAGAAAGACAATGCAAGCAAGCTTCTTTAAGAGATTAAGGATATTTAAAGCATCAAATAAACAAAAACCTTTCAAGTGAAGAACAGAAAGGTTACTCAGGACAGTGAAACTTTTGCAGGACTCATGTCCTTCAGCTGTGAGAAGGGGAGTGGTGATGGGTTGTCTCTTATTGCTGGCATGACTGATTGCTGGAAAAGAGCTGCAGAACGAGGCCAACTTCCCAGCAGAGACAGGGCATTAGGCATAGAATTAATTGCATGGGATGGTGTGCCAGAAGTTCAGCAGTCCTGGCCCACACCAGTTCCAGCCCCGTGCTTGGTAGGGGGATTTTCAGCACCAAGTCCCACACGCACTCCTCAGGCAGCCAGACGTATTTCAGCTGAAGGATGCAGCAGTGAATACCCAATGCCATAAAGATGTTACCAATGACACAGCATGGAGATCTGCTCTGTTATAATTTAGGAGAGATGCTTAATCAATTGCCTTGACTTACTAAGTTTTACTGCTTTCTAAATGAGCAGCAATACATAACACAGTTTCCAGCCTGGTTTTAGGAACCTTGATCATTTACCCCATTAAATCAGAAGGAAGAACACAGGCTGCTAGTGGGAGCATGTGCTGATTCTTGTATACAGTGCTCTGACAGCAAAACACACTGCAAAAATGCATTTGCTGTTTCAGCTGACATATAACACAATACTTTGAAAGAAAATATTAGCTTTGCCATTGCTACAGCTACTGGTATGTCCCCTCAAATTTAGGACATGCAATAGGCTGGAGGATAAAAACATCCCAAAGATACCAGAAGAATTTATAAGTCAATGGTCTGCTTATGAGGAATGGAGTCTGCTGATGCAAGCTGCAGCCTTACTGATAAAAAAATGGATTTCCCATAGCATTGCCGACAGCAGTGGGAGCTAATTGGCCTGAGTTTGCTCCTGCTGACTGTCCTGTGTTCATCTGGGCTTGCTCTGGAGGACCCAATCAATCACAAGCCCAAGCTGCAGCTGACCCGTAGGCAGCCACAATTAAAACTCAGTTCCTACTTACTTAAAGGTAGAAAGTGAATTTAACCTGATCTAAGTAAGGGAAAGAGTGCTTGAAACCACTTGCAGTCTCTGAGATGTTCTATCACTTCAGACAAGCCCTTTTCCTTCAGCAGAGCTTTTCACTGCCCACAGCTTCAGGAGAGCCCACATACCATTTCTGCAGCTGGTTCCTCTCCCAGAGGCAGGGTGGACACATCGGGATGCCACAGCAGCCCAGGATCCTGGGGATCAGTTACATGGCTCTTAAGGAACTCAACCAGTCACTTTAATGAATGCTCTACCTAAAACTAATTATGTGCTTGTGCTCACAGCACTTTTCTGGGCATTTGACAATTTATTTGCCTATGTGCTACAGAAAAGCAATTCCCAAGAAAAAGCCCTCTTGGAATAAGCCATGAGTTGCAATACATTTAGAGGCAGGCTGAGCACACCCTTGGAAATGCAGACACTTGGATTGTGAACCTGGATTAAATCTGGCTCAGTGGTTTCTAAATGTACAGTACACACATGAGACAAACTGCACCTTTAGACAAAAGCCACACTGAGAACAGCAGGTCACAGGGAAGTCAACAACTGTTACACTAAATCTCCACAATTAACAAATAAAAACATCTCAAAATGGCTTTTATTTACTAGCTGTGTATTTTCACAGGCCTTGTTCAAAAAACAAAAACAATGAATTATTTTCAACAGAAGCTGAATTTCAAAACTTTTCTCACTGTACAGTCAGCCAGGTAGCCCCAAAATCTCCTCTGATGTATTTTTCAGGCTGTGCATCTTTATCATTCAGAAAGTAGCACTTCTTTTCTCAAAAGGAATGAGTTAAGGGCAAGGCAAGTCATATTTCAAGCTGCTCAAATTTTTGGTCAACTTCAGATCTCTTCATACATTCCTGTCTGAACCCTCTTCCCCCCACACACCAAGAAACACACAGCTGGCCAGGGCAGAGCAAAACTGAGCAGTCAAGTAAATGGAAAAGTTCCTCTCTGAAACAGCAGGAATTTGCTTTGGATGAGTATCCATAACAGACTTCTTTGACTTAAATACTGCTCACGGACAGTGTTAGGATTTAGGAAAACAGAAATTGGTATTTCACAGCCAAAGTAAAAAAAGATGCTGAAGTGCTCATTACACTGGCCTGTTTCTCCAGCAAATAATATGCATTTTTTCAGCCAATAACATGCATTCTCTCAGTGCTGAAATCCCTTCTGCTTTGTAATTGGCTAGGAAAAGGTGGTTTCCTGTAAAATGTCACAGGTTTTTCTAGCATGACGTGTATGTTCACTTTTTAGCTCCACTTCAGACACACAGAGCGTTTCCAACCACAAGCTTACAGGAAGAAAGTAATTACCATTTAGATACAACAGGACAGGATGACAGCAATTCAATTGTTGCCCAAATCATAAGATTTTCAATTCAATCAAGCATTCATTCTCTGGTTTTGGTGACAGCTACAGTTGGGCAGAGAGCCCAACAAGGTTAACTGGGCAACAACTCCAAACCAAACACTTATTATAAAGAAAATTCTTTCAGAGTCAAGTTTCTTGGCTCTGTTACTTCCTCTGCAGAGTAAACATCTACACAGTGCAAACACTGGAAAAAAAATGCAAAGGACCAAACACTGAAAAAGACAAATCACTTCAATTTTTCAAAACTGTATTTCAGTCATGACCTGGACTGCAGGGAATAAACATCATTTGGACTCTAATTCTTTTGGAAGAAAAGGGAGAGCACACGTTACTTGGGAGAAGAGAGCAACCCTGTTATTTCTTCACTATGTTGTACTTCAGCAGACATTTGGAAAGTTGAAGTCCCCCATGAGAAAAAGGGGTAGGGGTTGTGAGACTCCTCCCAGCTCTTTATAGAATATTTCATCACCTCTTCATCCTGGCTGGGTGATCTATAGCAGATTCCCACAAGGATATTTGCCTTGGTGGCCTTTCCAAAGTCTCACCCATGAACTCTCAAATTTATTGTCACCACCATTAAGCTCTGCTCAGCAGCTTAATAAGAAGTAAGATAAATCAGAGAAAAGTATGGGGGGGGAAAAAAGTCATCCTCACGACCTGTGTTTTACAGGATTCCATCACAGCAATGGTGAAAACATGAGAGCTGAAATCCTGAGGATAAGCCTCCTGCCTTTGGACCAGGACCTGGCACTGCAGTGGCAGCACAGGCACTATTCCACCTTCTGTCCAAGAGCTGGTATCTCCTCCTTATCTCCTGCTCCTTCTCCCTGCTGGGTGCAGCCAGCTCTGGCTTTGTCACTGCCCATCCCTCCAGGACAGAGGCACCACTCTGCTGTCAGGAGATGCAGGTGAGACAGAGCACCACAAACAGCTTATGGAAAACACTCCTTTCTTCCAGTCCTGTTCATCTCTCCATTAATGGGATTCTGCTTATTCCACTGTTCTCTGTGCTTAAATCCCTTGGGCTCTCCAGGCACTGACTGCTGAATTATGAAATGGTTTTGAGAGCTTTGGTTAGATGTGCCATTGTGTTACACCATAGCTTTCTATAGGTATAAGGGAAACTCCAACCCCTGAGGATGCTGCTCTCCTGCTCCCTGGCTCCTTCAGTCCATCAGATTTTAAACAGTACTTGCCCAGAAAAAAAGTCCTTTTTCTTCCTCCTCTTCTTCTCCTTGTTTAAAGTTTATTAATACTGTCACATCAAATCTCAATGCAAAGTGATGCGAAATGTCGTACACTAAAAATAATGTGCTGGAAATGGGTCAGTACTAAAATATTTGCACTGTCTACAAACTGGTCTATTATCTTCTCCAGTTTCAAGCTCTTTTAACCCAATTCTCAAGTATACCAACACGACAGGGAGTTAAATTCTGATGAATTTTAAGAGAAATACAGACAGAACTGAGTATTTAGGTCACTGTTAGTGAAGTTATTTTGAGGGGATTTCATCATTTTTGTGTAAAATAATGGAAATGCTTTCTTCTGACTTCCCCTCTCCAGTGCTGACAGCTCCCTAAAGCTGACAAGGTGCCCCGTGCAGTGAGAGGAGAGGCAAGAAGAGCACGAGAGGAAGAGCACTGTGGAATCCTTGATGTTGGAAGGGACCTTGGGAGGCCATCTAGCCCAACACTCCACTCAAACCAGGGGGAAAAAGGGAGGAGAAAAAAGGGGAAAGATGGCTTGTAAGTTTTAACAAACTGAGAAGGCACAGAGGGAAAGTGAAATGGCAAAGATGCCTCGGGAAGCAGAGAGGAGAACTGTCCCAAAGCTTTACCAGGTCACTCACCAGAAAGGACACGAAGACAAGAAGGGATGTAGCTCTAACTCCACATGGAGAGCACAGACATAACAACACACTGGCTGTGGGGGACTACCAAACCAGCAAATACCTGCTGGTAAGTTTACACTTTTAACATAACCACATACTTCTGCCATGTGCTAAGGTGTAGCAGTAGGAAAGTACTCTGCTGCAAGAGACGTGAGCAGTTTACTGCAATACCCACAGCACAGCCCATGTCCAAAGAGCTGTCATTTTTTCAGTAAATAATTAGCAGGAAGCTGGAGTGCTACTCTGGGAAGTAGCTGGCTTGAGCTGTGCTGGGCACTGAACAATGACACCCTCACAGCAAGGACAAATGCCCATTCCAAGTTATTCACTCCTTTACCCTGCACATGCACATCCTTCGAGGAATGGCTCCAATCCACCTGGCACCCAGGAACGTAGGAAGCAGTGTCACAACATTTTGGAGTTTAAAGTGCAGGCACAATGTGCCAAACTGAGGTAACAGATGGGGATCCAAACATTGCTAAGTGCTACCTAGCAATGCAGCATATGCAGCGCCTGGAAATCGTGACATCATCTCATGAATGAAAAAGTCTTGCACTAATATTCAAATTGGATACTTAATCAAGTGAAAAAAAAAATGGAGATGAGCAAGGAGGAACAGTACCAGAAGTGGGAAATATATGTATATAAGTATAAAAATACGACAGGAACAAAAAGGATAATCCCCCTGGTCCCAGTGTGGGACAGAAGTGTGGATACTTTGCAGTCCTCATCTTTCCCCTTTCTGCTTCAACAGCTTTTGGCACTTGGATAGGGACAACCTGTGAGATGTTTTGTGCTGAGAGTTTTGGAAAGGTAGGCTGGTATCCAAGAATTTAAGATCAAAAGCTAAGCAGACTTGCAGAATACATCCACCTCCTGGAAGCTGAACATGCACTGTACAATTGAAGGGTCATCAGTTGGATTATTCTTCTTAATTGTTAAGTATGTATCAATTCTATGGGATCTTTTGTTTATATTATTTGGGGGGATTATGATTAAGAGAAAAATTGGTACAGAATCCTGAACACCCAGCTTGAAAACTCTGGCCTTCAGTAAGAAGATGAAAACTCTTTTTACTGATTCAACTTTCATTCTAAACTCATGTAATTTAATCAGATATGTTCACAGCTAGAACTGCTGCATGCTGGAAATCCTTCCTGGCAATATAGAAGCTACCACTTTACCACTCCACAGATAATTTTCTCATTACATTATATACTACAGTTAGGAAAAGCTCAGTTATATTTACAGGCATACAGTTCAACCACTGATTGTAAAAATATGCATAATGCATAGCCAGCTTGCCCAAGTAATTAATGTGATTATGCATTCAAAGCAGGTAAGTGCAATAATTGAGCTGCTGTGCAAGCTGTGCAAGTGCATGCACAATTCTGCACACCTAATGTTTTGGGAGGTTTGCCCACTTGGGGAGATTCTGAAAGTTCTGCTTTGCAATCACAGCCTAGAAAATAAAAATAAGATTATTTCCTGTGCTATAAACTGACCTAAGCACCAATGCTACTTTCCCAATATAATTAAATGTTAAAAGCCTTTAATTAAAGAATATAAATCAGAGTGAATAATGTCCGACCAGAGCAGGCTTACCATACAGGCTGCATCCAGTGCTGAGAGTGCACAGACCAAGGCCATAAAAATGCCATTCACACCTTTTAATTGGTACATCTGAGCATTCCTTTTATTGCTCTGCCAAACCAGCAACGGCATCACTTCCCTTCTGAAAACATTTTCACTCTCCAAACTTCAATCCAAGTGTTGACGATGACAAATGGTGGCCCCTGCTTCCCTCAAGCCCATCCAGAACAAAGCAATTCTTTGCCCTGGAACGCCTCAAGCATACCTGGGCTTGGAATTTAATTCTCTTTCATATTGTATTTCTTTCCATCTCAAGCTCTTAGATAGGGATTTTTATTTGTTTATGTATTTATTTTGGGGACAGCAAGTATTATTGGTTCCCTTGACATGGCTGTGTCATTGCACGCTGAGATAACACAGGGAAGAAGCTGCTGGGGATAAAAAGAGGGCAAAAAAGCTGCATTTTTTCCTGCTGAGGGGCAGAATCATCTCTCTCTCGCCTTCTCCTTCCCCCTTTGTGCTCTCTGCTCCCCAGCAGCAAAGTGATGGGTATCTATATATTGCTGGCATAATAATATATTTATGGACTGTGAACATAGAGAACTACAGCAGGGTAAATGCAATCAGATTTACAGATAAACTCGAGGCCTCTATAAACCTGGACTACAATAGAAATTAGAGTGAGAGAGAATGATGAGAAAAAGGATTTTTGAATCTGAATGCTGAGATTCAGCTTCAGCTCAACAGTATTTAAAAAGCTTTTGTTCCCACTTTCTACAAACAGGCAAGCATTCAGGGTTTGCAGCTAACACAGCAACAGATTTTGAGCTTGTAAATAACTTCCAACTGTGTATTCAATTCTAAATTTCAGTTTAAACTGTGCTGGGTTATTGTGCAAGAATCAAATACAGAAAAGGAAACTTAAACACAGATGATACAAAAACTCAGTACTACAAAATTCAGCAGTAATTGTGATGCAGAAAGAAAACAAACCCCAGAAAGATGCATCAAAGACTTTTACAAATAATTTCAAATATGGAACCACTCTAAGGATTTTGTGGTCAAATCTTTAATAAAGAATTCCTCAAAGAAAAATATTTTAATTATTTACTCAGCCCCGAGGAAGTGAATAGAGAATAAAGCAGATGGAAACAAGTAATCAGAACCACGTCTTTTAAAGTTGTGATCTAATAGTAAAATGTTACAAAATAATGAGAATGAACATCCTCATAGATGTTGAGCATGCAGGAACAAGCGGGCCAGCTCTCCCTGCAGCCCTGCAAGCACAATATGGGTTTACATCTGGTCTCAAGAAGCACCAGGCAGACCTCAGACAGTTTGGCTGTCAGCTCAGACGAGCACCCAGCAGCTCGGGTTCTTATCCAAGGCTTACTCACCCTACCTGAACCTTTTGGGCCAGCAAAACGGAGCTGGCACTCTCGTCAGCACGGGTGTCTGCTAACACTGCTGGCACTGCCTGCCTCCAGTGGGGCTGGAGATACTGCAGGATAATCCTTCTCTTCTGACATTTCCTATTGTCGGCGTGGTGGGAGGCTGGAAGTGTGGAGATGCAGCATGAAAGAGGAAAGCATTTAAACCTGAAGCAGAGTTTGCAGGGAAAGTCTGGTAGCCAGGAGCCACATTCTGCTCTTTATCATCCTCCCATGGTGTTAAAATCACTTAAACATTTTATTTTTTTTTTAGTGTTTTTAACCCTGAGGAGATTATCACATAAACAAGTGGCTTTGCAGTGGGAAGTCTGAGGGCCAAATGGTGCCTCTCTCCAGCATCTGAGGGGAGCATCCCACTGTGTTCAAACAACACTGCTTGAGGCATCCAACACAAGTGTGTGGGGCAGAGCCTGATCTAGCTGAGCTGTGGTACCTGGCAGAAAACAGGGCTGGAGCAGCTTCACAAGCAGCACCTTGACTCTCCTTGGCAGCTGGCACAGGAGTCCTGGCTCCCAGGCATCCACACCAACAGGGGGTGGCTGTGGGAGCCACCAGGATCCCCACAAAAAGCTGAGGATGGAGAGGCTCAGCTCCACTCTGGGGTCTCACTGTGCTGCAGGGAGCTGTGATGGGTTGGGAAAGCATCACACAGCAGCTGATGGAACCCTGAACAGCACAGGAGGAACACATCTCTGGAGTGGGCTGGGAATTTAACTGGGGAAAATGAAACTGCCTGCAAGGGAGAAGGTGGCCTCTGCACAAAGTATCTCTGAAAGGTAACAGCTGCTTGTATATAGCCAGATGTGAACAAGGAGAGCTATTCTACACCTATGGACTTTCCTGGCAGTGCATAAATAATAAAGCATCCTTTATGATCAGCTAGGTGATCCTAGGTGGACTGGGGGAACCACCTGGAAAGCTGAAGTAACAGTTAAAACTAAACTCATAAATGAAAAAAAACCCCAAAACATTCAATAATTTGATTGTGCTGAGAGGACAGGAGCTTTTCCCCTGCAGATGAGAGACAAGGTTTTCTGGCTGGGAGAGCTCTGCTGCGGGCAGCATGGGCAGTGTGCTGGGTGGGCAGCCCTGTCCAGCAGCCTGCGGGAGCCTCTGCGAGCCAAGAACTCGCAGCTCTAATCCGAGATCTGTCACCACTCACTGCACAGCCCTGGGCAAGTTACTTAACCTCCCTGTGTCTCAGTTTCACCATCTGCAGGACTGGGCTAACACTGACTTGGCCAGTAGATAGGGGCATTCAGGGGCTTAATCAAGGGTAGCTGGAGTGATTAAATTCCAGCTGCTCGGTCTGTGGCTGCAAACTCACTGCCCAGTGTCAGGTCCTGGAACCACGGCACACGAGCCAGGCACGACATCCCCAGAGCAGGGCAGAGCAGGGCAGGGAAGGAAGGAGCTGCCACAGCACAATATATGGGTCAGCATCTTCCAACTGCAGCTGCCAACGTGCTGACTTTGCATCAGCCTCCTCCCAGCCCTTGGCCCGAGCATACCAGGGAAATCCTGTCACTCCTAGCCCGCTGGAGGTGGGAACAGAGCCAGGTCCTGCCTCCAGACAGAGCCCAGTGGGAAATGAGCAGGCTGCACCTCCACACAAGGGAGCTGGAGCCAGGTACACGGTGCCCTGACTGTGATGGAAACACAAAGGCACTGGAGCTGTGTTCCATCTGCCCTGCGGAAGGGCTCCCAACTGGCATCCCCGTACCCCTGGCCACCAGCCCAGGCAGGATTGAGCACAACCCAGGCAGGATGGAGCACAGGCTCAGCCCAGGCAGGATATTAAGCACAGGCTCAGCCCAGGCAGGATATTAAGCACAGGCTCAGCCCAGGCTGCCTGAGACTCACTCAGGGCATGGGCTGGGTCAGTCCCACGCAGGAGATGAATCATGGACCAGGGCCACCACACAAGACCAGAACTGGAAATCAGAGGGGTCCTGCATGAGAACCTTCCCAGCTCCAATTTAGATCTCGCTTATCCCACCACATACCCTCTTTCATCTTGAGCTTAGTGCACGTCCCCACTTCAGCTCACTGCATCTCTCCTCATCATTTTGTTCTGTCAGATGTACCTCCCTTCTCCATCCATTCCCTCACTGGTCATCAAACAATCAGAAAAACACAGTCCATCCTTCAGCTCTTCTCCCATTTCAAAGAGGTTTTCATGCCCTTTTCAGCATTTACAGGACTATTCAGGATAAGAGAATCCATATATATATATAAATAGGTATTAAGTACATCTTGGAATAAATGCCAAGGTACAAGTAATTGCACAAGTTGCAAGGAGACTCTTTTAGGAAAGGAAAAGGAAAGGAAAGGATTCTAACAGGAAAGAGAAACTATTTCACCTGCAACCAGTAATCACTGCACCAACAGGACACAGTAAGATGCTGTGGTTATAAGTCAACCCTATACATTCACGAAGCAACTTAATTTCCAAGATCTATGCCTAGAATTAGATGACAGAAAAGTAAATACATAAAGGAATTTCTTTTTAAACTTTCTTTCCTGGGATGGCAGAGGGAAAGTGAGGGAAAGCAGTCTCATAGATACCAAGAACCACGTCTGTGTTGGCTAGTACCACTGTGACAGTGCATTAGGGGTGTCAATAGACTGTCACCAACCCTTGCCACATGAGATCAAACATTCTGCTGCTGACTCTGAACCCCAGCAGAAGCCAGCCAGAGCAAATACCAAGAGAGGATTGTGGTATTTGGCTCTGAGTTTTCACAAACAACTTTATTTCTCCCTGTGTCCTGTGACCTAGGTAATAAAATAACATTTACAACTCAATTAAGGCATCTCAAACACAGATCTGTGATTTAACATGCAGACACTTGTGGTACTGCAGATTTAATATGGTAATGACTGAACAGATGTTTAGGAAATTGTGTACACTGGCAGATGCTGACTGACAAAGGATCCCTGTTTCAGGTGTTTGGCTTCCATGGGTTTACACATGACTGCCAAAAAGTCTGTTCCCTGCTCCAAGAAGAGCAACTACAGAAGCCCCTGTGCTTTGCATCCATTGCAAATTAAAGTAAAATCTAAATCTCTCCTCCCTATACAATGGAAGTGATCAGCTTCCTCTCCCCATGCTGTACAGGTGTGACTACCTACTCCTTGCACTCTAAAGGAGTAACTGCAAACGTGCAGAGTAACTCAGATCAGAGCTGTCTCCAAGTCAGGCAAGAAAACACAGAAGCTGTTTTTAAAACACCACATCCTGTAACTGCACTTTCTTACCCAGTGATGCATGCCACTGGATTACAGGAGACTGTTCCCATTAGGAAACATAATTCAATACAACAAAAGGTGGCAAAATTGAGCCTGGATTGATCAAGAAGATTTAACTTCAAATTGACAATATTGCTGAGCAGCGAGGCAGGGAGCGCAGGCATAATCTGGTTTCCTGCAGCACCACTCCAAATGATGGCTATCAGTATTCCAATCAGTGGCTGATGGTTTTATTTCCCCCATGAGTTTCTCCAGGTCATCCCTGACAGTTAGAAAAGTGCTTACTCGCCTGGGCTGCACTGAGCAGATGGCTCCTGATCAGAGAGTAGTGCTGGAGCCGGGGGTCAGTGGGCTGCCAAAAAACCTCATCTGGGGGCTGCCTACTGCAGTCACCTCGGGGAGAGCAGTTTGCTGACCACTACAGACAGGTGACACGCTCAGCAGTGCTACTGCACATGTCCAGGTCTCTCTGCAGTACAGCCAGTGCTCACCTGATATATAATTTATATCCCTGAGACTTCACTGCCTGGTGTTACAATATCACTTTTGCCTTCAGGTCACTGGGTATAGACTTCTGCAGGAAATGGAGGGCACACAGAGGTGGTGGGAGAGAATGATTAAAACCCAGATCATCCTGCCTCTACCCAATCAGCAACAACTCACATTTTTCAAACCTCAGATCAGCATGACAACAGCCACCTCTTTTCACAGGTTTATTTTTACTCTCCCCACAAAAAGGGAAAAGAAAAGAGAGTGGAAAGATTAAAAACATCCAAAAGCTGGTGGGGTTGTAGAACACAAGCTGGTATTTCAGGGCCAGGCTTCTGGGACTACTGCTAAGCATAACATCTATTCTCTTCCTTCTGATGCTTCAAAGTAAGTTTTGGAAGTGACTTGATTATCATGGAATTCAAACACATTTAAACCACAAATGAGCCCCAGCTTTACAGTTGTGGACTGTCTAAATGGTGCTTATTTTTACTAAAACATAAGGACCAATTCTTGCCAAGCACTGTGTCTGTATTGTTTTTGACCTGGTGTTTTCCCAGTCTCAGTTTTGCTGCCACAGAAGGAAGACAAAGATAATGTTATGCCATAAGATCCTAGGGCAAAATCACTTTTCCCTGGGAAAGGTGATGAAGGAACAAAGCTGAGCTTTGTTCTGGTACTAGAGGAATTTGAAACACCATTTCTGATACTACTGCAGTACAGCAAGAACTATTCTAAGGACAAGAGCCAAACATAGAGTACATACCATACAAACCAACCACAGGGAGCCATGCCCTCCAAACCCGTGTCTATACAGAGCAAAGGAGAAGAGAGGGGGGGAAAAAAAATAGATGGAAGTAAGTCACTGAAGGTAATGTGGAAAGTCACTAACAGAGTGAGAACCACAGTCTCCTGACCCCTGTTTTAGTGTCTTCAAAACCATCTGCACCATAACAGCAAGCAACTGTCAGCAGTCACCTTGTTTCAGGGAATTGAAAAATGAAGGAAAATATATCAACCATTTTACACTTCTTCAGAAGACAATCTTATTTTCCCCGATTACAGCATCCTATAAAGAATGTTGCTTAGATACAGTACTACACATACAAAAATAGGTTCCTAACTGTTCTCAAATTACACAACAATATTAGTTTGGGGACACTTTAGTCTTGTTCACTTGATTCCATTTTAATCTATTTTCTCACATGTGCTTTAATTTTTGTATGCATTTAATTATGCACTTCTGTGACAGAATTAAGTCAGATCCCAACCCTGCAAACACTTATATGCATGGTTAACTTAACACACACAGAGCCTCACTATGAATTTATGGATGTCAAATTGGAATGACCATGGTTTCATTGTTTCCCATTTATAGTGATGTTTGCCTGATTCATTCCTATTATTCTTTTATTTCATTGATTTGTTTTGACATTCATGCATTTATTTCCAAGCCAATACATCATTTGAATTCAAAAGATAAGACTCTTCAGCAATTTAATGCAATGGACTTCCAAAAGAGGAGAATTGGTAAGTTATATCATAGAAGCACATTAAAAACCAAAAAATAACAGAAGTTACATCTAACCTGCTTTGAGACCTTTTTTATGGTCACAGCTGGGAATCTGTTTGGAATTGGAATAGCTCCTGTCTTTGCAGTGCATTTTCTCTGTGGATAATGGATCTCTGAGGTTTGGGTTCTGAACCCCATCCTCTTATCACCTAAGCATGGATACCCTTCAGCATCTCTATTAGGTAAAAATATTCAGGTATGTTCCCAAAACCAGGGCAAAAAAGGATGTTATATACCATAGAGAAGCTGCATTTTAATATTATAATCTAATCTATTACCACAGCAGTGGCTGGTTTGAATTCTGAGTCCCTGATAACACTTGCTGCCTCCAAGTCCTGAACCAGGCAAACAGCATCTCCTGATAAAAACCTTCTCTGATGTTTGCTCAAAATCCATGTCCGCTGCAAACAAACGAACTACATTTAGGACTTCCAATGTTTTCAAGCATTGAACACTGTGGTTTCAAGCAATTGCACAGCACAATCTACAGCAAGTGGTCAGCAGGATTCCTTTGGAAAAATACCAATTAACTTCATTAGACAACAGGCTGCACTAGCAGGAGCAGCACACACGTGGCTTGAAGACTTGAGAACAAGCTCAATCCCCAAGTACATTCTCAATTTAGGCTTTGTGCAAAAGTCTTGCTCCCTGCCATCTTGGCGATACTGGAAACCTTCCACATTTACTCGAAGCTCTCGCTTCTTCTTGCATCACTTATCAAACAACCCTCATCCTCCTCAACACATGGGCAATGCCTCCTGCACGCCAGTTCTGTTCCCACCCACTCACTGTTGGTACAGGTGACCCAGACCAGCTGTCACATTACGTGGCAATAGCTAATGTCATGTTTTGTCCCAGTAATTACCCAGAAACTTGCACTACTTCAGCGGCAACAACAAATAACTCAAACCCCAGCTCCAGCCAGGGGATTGCTGTGCAGTAGAGCTGCCATATTTCTGTGCAGGTTTGCCCCAAAATAAGTACGTACAGAAGCACCTCAGAGGAAGCAATAGCCCTACCATGCCTGTTCAAATGAATTGTTTAACACACAAGCTCCCAAGGAAGAGTTTTCCTGTAATAAACTGACTGGAGAAGGCTGGATGGATTTTGGATGGGAGGTCTGCTCACTGCTGCTGCACAGGGAACTCCCACCAAGTGCCAGACATGGAAAAATTGAAACTGATTGAGAAGGAAAAAAAAAAAAAAAAAGGAGACATCAAAAACCTTCTTGGACAAACACGCTGAGGCACTAAAAGAAGGTGTCTGCACTCAAAGGGTGAGAAATGAAAACCCCGTTGCTGTGTGCTAACTGAAGCAGGGCTGGGCTGCTCACTGAGTCATTGGGACATTAAAGGAATTATTTCTCTTTGCTCCATCAGATGGTCCTGAGCAGTGACTTTGGTTTGTGGGAGAAGCCCCAACCACTGCCTTTCTACCAGCACCACTAAGTACAGACTGGGTGGAGCAAAGCTCCAAATTCTGCAGCTTTTTGTGACATCCTTGTGCTGCCATTCCTTGCTGTGGTTACTCTGCTCTGACACTCAACTCAGCAGCCCTGATGGTTCAGCTCATCCTGAACAAGAACCCCCAAACCTGCAAGACTCAAAGTTTCCCTTTCCCAGAACTTTCACCTCTAGCTGGCTGCAGAAATGAAAGATGAATTGTCACACATTTCTCTTTCCACTCTGAAGGTGAGTTTTTTCAAGTCAAACCACATCATTATTTGTGTGCTGAGGGAAGGTTTTTAGTGCAGTTCATAAAAATGTAGGTTCTAAAGCACAAGTTACAGCAACTGAAGAAAGTCTGGGTCCATGCACTACCATATACTAGCCAAAGGTCCCATGGCATTCTACTTGCCACAATTACTACTTTGAGTATCTATCATTTACACCTTGAGCTGTGTGCTAGTAACCTTTTAAAACAGGATTTGCTTTTTGTTCCCTAATTACCAAAAGAGATTTCAAAGCAATCAAATTCTACTGATGCAAACTCTGGAGCATACAGAGTATTTTGCTTGAGTATTTACAAATGTTTTTCTTAATCATGAGCCACCTTGTAAGCAAGAACTTGTTTGAACAAGTATTCCTGGAAAATGAAAAATAAGTTACAAATACGATTGTTCATTAATGCCACATGCAATATTCAAAGAGTTCTTCTTTCAAAGGTGTTTTGAGAATGAATTCATTCTTTTATGCAGTGCTACAAAGGTGTAAAATGCTAAATGCTAGGTATTATTATACTACCACTGTCTAAGCTTGTGGTCCCTCCTGGAAACACTCATTTTTGTACATCTGAGAGGAGAAAGCAAAAGCAGCTGGAGAAAAGATAGTTGAAAATCTGCCTAGCCTATTTTTTCACCCAAATATTGCTTTTAATGTATAATCAATCTTTATGGTCTGTTGCTGCAGGGAAGGTGTAATGGAATCAAGTTTTCATAAAATTGCAAGTTGCATGAATCTTTCAGAAACAAGATCATAACATTTTTCATTTCAAATCAATATCGATTATTCCTTAAGTTACATATAAATTGCTTTTAGTCGCAGACACTTCATGTCATACAAATGCAG
Source organism: Irena cyanogastra (assembly GCA_013397155.1). Lineage (NCBI taxonomy): Eukaryota > Metazoa > Chordata > Aves > Passeriformes > Irenidae > Irena > Irena cyanogastra. The sequence goes on along the minus strand of VWZV01001474.1, from coordinate 1,121,851 downwards.
TTAATAATTGGAAATATCCCTTTCACCACACTAACAATGCCATCCTGCTTGCTGGGCTCATCTAGTGAGAAAGATGATTCCTCTCCTTTCCTCATATGCTATTTAAAATATACTTTGGCCAACCTGCATATCTTGTTTTACTTTTGTTACAGCTGATCTATGCAGAACTTTCCAAGAATAAAGTATTTTGTGACAGACAATTCATGTCTTGACCAAAAGACCATTTCTTTCAGCTGGTATTTCCTCACTGAAGAATTGATCTCATTCTGAAGGCACACCACCCAAATTCTTTAGGCAAGAAGCAGAATTCAAATTATTCACACCAAGGAATGAGTCACAAATCATGCAGGAAACAAGTCAGAGGAGGAGGCCCAACACTGGAAGTGCTGCATGGGTGGATTTCTACCAACGGCCCTGGAAATGCACACACAGGGTAAAAAAAAAAAAAAATCAAAGTGAAATCCCTGCTCTGTCCATCTTTCTGCTGTTTCCTCTCTATTTCCAAAATACACTTAAAATATAAATAAAATTGAATTTAAAAAGCCACAACAGTGAAATTTACATTCTCAACAAACCGAGGGTAAAACATAGGCGGAAGAGCTGGAAAGGTACGAAGTCACTTGGATAAAAATTAGGGATTCAGGACATTCCTCCTTGGTTGGCTGCTCAGCCCAAATGGTGCCATTCACTGCGTGGTGTTCTGCCACTGCAGTTTTATGTGGGGCCAGCACAAGAGTCTGACCATCATTTTTCAGGGTTTATTTCCACACAAGGAAATACAAAGTTCTCTCTGCCGTAAAACGTTTTGCATTATCTTTCACGGCTTTAAACCACAAAATACTCCTTACATTTTATCTCAGTGTTTAATGCTTTTTAAGTTTACATTTGAGCTCTGATGATTAACTTTGAGAAACAAAGTAAACTGCGTGTGCTTTTTTAGCCCCTAAGGACAGTTATTCCTTCAGAATGTAACTGCAAAGATATTTTTACATTGTAGGAAACCAACTATAATGTACATTACAGCTCATTTTCCAACACTGGATTGCATCATAAATATATTTTAAGCTGCTGTGTTAAAATTATAGTGGAAAATTAAAACAAGCATAACCCATATTATTTAAGATGAATTTTACAGCCAAGTAAGAACCAAAACGAAATAAAAACACAGTATTTGCATCCAAGAAAATTTGTTAGAAATAACAAAAACCTGTTACGGCTAAAGCCTACTTAGCAAAAAAAAAAAAAAAAAAAAAGTAGATGAAAACATTTGCCATCTGTTGAGAGCATGGAACTGGTTCCCCCATTAGGAGCTGCAATCTCAAAGCCAGGGATTAATATCCATAGCAGGGTCACCTCCTGAGGGCCAACAGAAAGTGGATGGAAATGACCAAATCTGGGAGGTTGTTCTGGTTTGCCTGTTTGGCTTTTTGTCCATTAAATATGGAACATTAATTCACCTGAAGCCCAAATTAATTGTTGCAGCTGACAATCCTAACAGGAAACATGGTGAACTATAAAGGCTGAGAAATATTTATTTTAAAACTGATGCATATTTGGTCAACATTACATTCTCCTTTTCAATATCCACAGATAGACTCAACAGATCTATAAAAACCTGATACTAATTACTGCCTGCAATTAGAGACACTGCTCAGGGTTAACAGTGCATGAGCATATCACACAATGTGATTTCCGTGCCTTGTGCCACATTTGACCACAGGAGAACAGAGAACATTGTCATGATGAGGAATACATAATTAAAATATATTGGCCTTGTCTCATATGCTGATGTTGGTAACAAAGACCAGAACAGTAATGAGGACTTTGAGTCTCAAGACACAGAGTTTAAGAACACTGACTCTGTACAGGAGCTTGATTTTTGAGCTAATAAATCTCCTTGCTGCTGCAAGCAAAACAGAAAAAAACATGGCTAGCTCCAGTCTTCTGGCTGAAAGATGGATTTCTGTCCTGACATCAATTTCAATATTTGTTACTTAATAAATACATTATCAGGGTGAATATTTTTTGCATTTTTCATCTCTGTGTCCTTAACAGTCAAATAAAAATGTTACTTTTTTCAGTTCACTACCTCCAAAATCTTTGGCAAACTACCAGAACTGGCAATGTCAGGTATGAAAGTCATCAGATACTGGGATTTTACAACAGTGTGAAGTATCACAAAAGATCACCATCAGTAGAAAGTATTATACTCATAATAGTAATTTCTTGCCTCCATGAATGGTCTATCTTAACAACTCACATAAACCATGGAAAGCAGACAGTGTCCTGGTGGTCTCACTGCCTTTAAAAAGTCAATTACCACAAGCAGGCACCTTCCCTTTCCTAAAGGATAATGCTAAACCCGATTCCAGCAGATCCTCAATCAACAGTTGTTAGAATCGCTGTAAAAGTAAAGAAAAAAGAAAAAGCAAAAGAAAGTAAAGCTAAAGTGGCAGGACTAGAACCCCAACTTCCTGCCAGAGATGCAAATGACCCAAGCAGAGGCACTAAAGCAGGCACCAAGGCATTAACAATTAATTCAGAATTCACTGTAACAATACTAATTATGGTGTTTCGTGTGGCATTACTGAGAACACAATATGCACTTCTACAGGAAATTAACTGTGATTCACCAATTTATGTGTTAGAAAAGGTGTTTTTACCAGTCCTGCTGAAGTTTAAAAGCTGGATTTAAATCTCCACCTCGGTGACATGTTTTCAGAAAGCAGAGAGAGTTCAGAAGGATTTGACAGCAATTTTATCTACACAAGATGCAGGGCTGAGTTTCTCAGCTAAGCAGCCTGCAGGGAGAGGGACGGGAGTTTTGTTGGATATTTCAGAGACCGTGTGTGATTCTTCTGTAAGGCTTATTTCTCATCTCCTAGCTAGGCCGAGGGATCTAAGAAATCCCTCTCATTCAAATCAAATATCAGTCCAACTCCTATTGTTGCTGCCCTTATTGGAGATGCAATCCCCTTGATAAGGAAGGATGCACGGTGCTTCCTGAAGCACTTATCAATACTGCCCCCGCAGCAGAGAGCAGGCTTGCCCAGCCCATCCATCCGAGCAGCACACAGGCTGGCAAGCCTGAATTTATGAAAAACAAAATATTACTGCAAGGCTGTGGGTGGTTTTTAGCTACACTTTCAGTCCACAAAGTCAAATTCAGAGGCTTATCTGAGCAGGGAGTCTCACATCCCTGACACACGGGCGTGCAGGAGCAGTGAATATCCTGTAGCAGGGCAGGAGATGTGATGAGCATTTCCATACTCACTCACAACCCTCAGTTCTGCTGATGTTCACCACGGTGTTTTGAGGGCCTAATTCTCTGATGTCCCCCCTGGACAGCATCTTCAGGGCACCCCAGCTCTGCACAGTCCCGTGAGGCTGAGGCAGAGTCCTGCTTTCCACGAAACTGCCCAGGCATGAAACTGCCTTAAAAAGGTGCAGACCCACAGCCTCATTATTCAATAATTCAGGAGAACATTAATACAAAATCATTTATGCCTGGGGGCCTTTGCAGGTACCAGGTCAAAGGAAAAGTCTGCAAGAAGGGGAGTGGTGATGTCACCCCACAGAGTCCTCTCCTCTGGCAGAAAAGGTGAAGGATTCAAGGACACACATGGAAGAGAGCCCAACCTGTGTCATGGTACAGCAGAAGCACCTAATTCACACATAGCATCCTTTTAAAAAAGCTAGGTACAAGATCTTAATAAATTTGTGGCTTTATTAAGCCCAACCATTCCTTCTAAATCCCATCCCTAATTCTCTTTTCAACTGCTTGTATGTCTGGATCAAAGAAAAGATGGATTTTAGTGCATTTTAAAAACTGCTGAGCTTGGAAACTGTTCTTAAAAATTACTAATTGCATCTAGCTAAAAAAAACAAGTCACTTTTCTTGAAATCTGGAAACAAGCCTCCTTCCCACCCCCAGAAATAGCAGGGAGGAGCAAACATCCCAATCTCCAAACCTCAACCAGAGGAAAACCTGCATGGAAAACAGAAGCTGTTTGGTTAATTATTTCTTCACGTCAGCAGACAGATTAGTCAGGTTAAAATGCCAGCACTGCTGATCTCTGCCTGGCTCCTGCTCCCTCCCTTCAGCAGCTGCTCCAGCACCAAGAGATGCTTGGTCCCCGTGGCCAGGGCAGCTCCAACTGCTTCATCTCCATCTCATGGAAAGCCATATGGAGATGAGAAAGCTGCTTCCTAAAATAGCCTGTAGGTACAATAATCTGCCCTCAAGCTAGCCAAACTCAATGTTCATTTTTATTACCAGATTTTCTCAACACCCTCTGCTAACAAAAAAGTTGCCTCATCACATTTTTTCAAAGAACTTTCCTTTTCAGTTCCATCTTTCAGACAGGCACACTAATCACATTCAAGGCTAGACCTGCAAGCAGGATGTAAATCACTTTACCAGCTCAGCTGCCATGTATTTAATGACTTATTCACAGTTGCAGGAGGAAAAAAAGGTGAGATTATATGTGGGGTAGACAAAGAATATAATTTTCAGGAGTTATACAGGGTTTCCCATAATCTTTTACAGCATTATGGTGGAGAGAAGCCCCTTCATCTTTAGGGGCTAAACCTGGAGCCAGAGTTAAAATCACGTTGGTGTTTGATGCCCTTTGGGCACAGGAGGGAATCGCTGCTTGTAAGCAAGCGTGAGTGGAGGGAGAGTCAGTTTGCTGGGAGAATAAAAAAAAGGAAAATAGGAAAAAAAAAAAGGTTTTGCTTGTCAGACAGAGCTGTACAATTGTCTGCAAATGCCAAGGAGGGCAAAACTCTCTGAAGACACGTCAAGGCCTTGATCCAGCTGTCAGTTGTTCCGGTAGGCAGAAAATGAAGGCTGACATGTGAGAGGATCCTCACGGTGCCTGCGTGGTGCAGCCCTTCCCAGCCTGCACCCAGCCTCCCCCTGTGCTCCTGGAGCACAGGGAATGTGTTATGCAGATTTCCCTATTAGCATGATTGACCTAATATTGGATGACTCTGTACCCAAGTGCTTATGTGAAATAATAAGCCTGGCTACTGAGTAATTATTAAATACAAGGAATTGTTAAATCCTTGCATTGTACATATTCTAAAGGAAATTAATCATTTTGAACTCTGGAGAATACAGTTTTATAAGAAGAGAAGAAATAGCAAATACACAATAGGGTATTTAAATGCTAATACAGTCAAACAGTTTAAAGCATAGCATACATTTTAATATTGGTTTACTGAATACTAATTATGCTCTCCTAAGTAGCAGTAAGGAGCATTTATTATGACTTGTTGAAAGTATTGATCCAGATGGTGACAAGTGCAATTTCCCCTTCTCACAAACACCCTTAAAATACATATTATCAGATTACCAAGTCTTCTTAAAACATGTTTTTCTAGGAATATCCTTCTCCAACTATCAGCAGCAGCTTGATATGCTATAGCCCAGAATTATTTCAGCCCAATTGCATGAGGTAAAAAGATAATGTTTGTTATACATGAGCCAAAATTTACTGTCCTTTACTCAAGGCTGACAACTTTGCATGCTTTTTGCATCTGGTCACACAGCAGCCTACACAGGATGGAGAGGAGTCTAAACCAACCATCCCCTGTGCTCTGTCAGCACAACCAACACCATTAAAACAAACAGACCATGCTTTGGGATGCTCTCAAGTGATGCTGAGCTCATCCCCATGCGTGGTCAGGAAAAAGGGGCTCAGCTCAGGACACCTAAATCCCCTGGGCAAGGACTCCAGAGGACACAGACACTTCCACAGCCCAAACAAATAAAATACTAAAGCCCTTTCATGCCCATGCCCACTTTGAAAAATATCAGCCTGTGGGCCATCCACTGATTTTAATTAAAAGAAACTCTGCTAAACTATGGCAAAGGAGCAAATTCAACCATGCTGTTACTAAATCAAACTTGGCTGAGGTAGAAACCAGCACGGGATTTGTCCCCCAGCCTGTGTGGTAAAGCTCTTCCAAACACATTGAGCAACAACTGTCATAAACACACAGCAGCTAATTCTTAAATGCATATTTTAATAGTAATCTTCAGTTTGGTTAATATACAATACCTGGTGCATTAAATGCAAATGAAATATGCACTTAGTAGATTCAATTTAAAGCTTTTCTGTTTTCTTTTATCTGTTACATCAAAGATAGCAAAAAAGTAGTGGCTTTATTTTTTTCATGTGCTTCAGAAATATAATGTGAATAGAGCTGATTTAACAGGAACATGAATGCAAAAGTAGATTCAACTCTATTAACTTTTACAATTTTGCTGCAGAAATTGTTTCTCTTGATATTTTAATTTCAACTTTGCTGATAGTGGAAAGAAGCAAGGTCAGGACCTCTGCTGCTGTTTCTCAGTCTGCACAAGACCACTTAGCATAATTCAAGCAGCTGTAAAAAATTAGTACTGCATGCTAGGATAAATGGGCTCATGTTTGTGTCTCTAATGGGGCAGGATTAAGGTAAAAAAAGTACCACTTCTGTAGTTCAACTGAAATAAACATTACAAAAGGCCAATTTACACTTCCAAGATTACATGCAATGACAGAATGTTTAAGAAATTATTTCAGTCTAGCATTGTTCCGCCATATAGCTGTAAGTAGGCCATTCACTACAATACCCCAGCTGTCTTTCTCAGCAGCAACAAATCACAAATGTTTTACGATTTATTTTTATCACAAAAATTAAAGATAATAGTTCTGTGTTTGCACTGTCACAAGGGTGATGTATCATGGCTGAGAAAGTAACAAAAGAATTCCAAACAGATGAAATTAGCATCATCTTCCCTATTAAAACTCACCACTAGAAACTTTACAACCCAAAACATCCCCTTTTATATCTGTCAACTTGATATTAAAAAACCCACAAACCAAACAGATTATAAATAGTCCTCTCGTAATTTGCTGCTTCTGATGAACAATTGAAAATTCACACACACACCCCCTTTTTATACCCCCCTTGACAGGCTTTCAGTTAGAAACCACAACTTTTCCAAGTGTAAAGGTTTTCAGGTACACACAATTAACAAGTTATCTTGTGCAAACAAAATGGCCAAATCCCCTTCCTGCACTCCCACTCCCTCCTTTTGGAAGAGAAGTTAGTCGTGGCAGGTGATGCACAGAGACAAAATGGTTTTCAAGAGATTGGCAAGAAGCTTTAAACTGAATATCCTGTTTGATTACGACTTCATGCAAGTGCAAGTCAGTGTGATAATGCCAGAGCCATTCAATCCCAGTGCTGCTGGAACGCTGCCAAAGCAATTAAGGTTGCTGACTTGGCCATGAAGCTGAGAATATACACAACAATTTTACACCCCATCCTACTGTGGTAACGGGTATTGCACCCACCGAGGAGGGAGAGACAACTGTAAGGTGTGGTCTAAGTCAGTGCACAGAATATTTACCAAGAGCAAACGGCTCTCAAATGGGAGATAAAACCCCTGCTGCCAGTGCAGCCCCAAAACTGGGAAAAGGCTTATGTGTTGAGGGGCCCAGGGCAGAGTTTTTGCTTCCTGTGCTCACAGGGGATGCCCCCAGAAGGACCAAGCTCTGAGATATAACGCTGAGGCACAGCCTTACAAACCTGGGCATGCAGGTGTAGGAAGGTACACTCAGTTTACACCTCTGCCAGCCCAGCTCCACCTGTCTCAGATTCCTGCCTAAACTTCATGTTCTCCTCCCAGCTCTGATTTCCAGTGAGGTTGTGCAGGATTCACCAGCCCAGCAGATGGAAAGGCAGCAAGCAGGGGTATGGAGGGCACAGCTCCAAGAACACCTCCAAGAGCAACTCTTGGTCCTGGAGTGAGCATAGAAGAGAAACAAGCAGGTGCTGGGACAGCCTTTGGGAAGGGCAAATTACACACAATTATTGTACAGCCACGACAGCTCTGGGCTACCTGACCAGCCAGTTCACCTCAAGGAGGGGACAGCACAGAGCCACAAACACATGAAGGGATGGATTTCCAAATGCCACAGTGCAGAGTTTACAGCAGCAGAGCTCTGCACCAGCCAGCAGCCTTTATGCGCTACTTAATATAATTATCAATATATGGGGGAAAAAATAAAAAAGGGAAGTAAATGAGGAGTTGCCATAGCAACTGCTACTTCCAAGGAATATGTAAGATATAGGACCACCCTCACCAAGGGAATGTTTTATTTATTGTTTCCTATTTTGAATGTTCAGCAAAGTTCTGCTGCTGGACACTGCTGTGCAGGCTGGCGACCTTCGCTGGGCAGCACTTGAATTTTGTTGGTGGGTTGTGCCTCGAGAGGCCCCTCATTTCCAGCGCTGACAGGCAGGACCAAAGGCAAACTCTCCCATCAGCACAGCAACATCTGCTCCTAATTCCTGTGTCTGCTGATGGTCAGCACCTCCCCTGCTAAATTACAGCATGCTCCCAATTTATAAACCAGCTAAATAACTATTACAGGGAGAAAGACAGAGAAATTCTCTCCAGTCTTGGCGATGATAAGTCTGTAAGGACTCATGGGTTTTCTATTTGTTTGTGGTTTTTTAACCAGGCACTGGCTTTGCCCCAAATCACTATTTCACTGATACCTCAACGTCTGTGCAAAGGATTTTGAAGCACATGCCTAAACCTCACTGGCATTAACGGGACAAAAGCACGTGTCAAAACACTGAGCTGTGCAGAATGGTGCCAAAACATGATTACGTCAAGTTTGAGCTTTGAGGAATTCCAGCTTTACGCCACCAAATTTAGGCACGTGTCTATGTAACATTGCTACTGCTGGACAGAACTGAAAAATTGGGATTTGGAGCAAGGGGGGACAATATCACTATTTCAGGATCCTGCTCAGTGTCCAGGACACAAAGGCACAGCAGAAAGAAATGAACACATGGCGTAATATAACTTCATTAATATAATACAATATTGGAGGTCATCTTCATAGAAAACAGCATTTTGTAGGTACGCTGTTTTTATGAAAGGATCCCACAAGAGAAGGAAGTAAAGGGTAAAATGCAAGATTTAATAGTATTAGTAGAAGCAGCATCAATGAAATAAAATTAAATAATCCAACCTAAAATTCTACGTAGCTGCCTCTACAACACTGGATTGTGTTCATAAACTCAGAAAATTATTTAAATTCTCATTTTTGTTGAGGCTAAGCTTTGTCCCTGTGACATCAGCAGACTCTCCATCTCCCTATCTGACTATTTCAGTTTCTGATCAGCTTAAGCATTTCCCTTTCTTTTCCTGATGCAGTGTTCTTTGGAGATGCACTGTTAATTCTGTCAACAGAGACAACAGGACCTCCATTCCCACTACCTACCATTTCCTTGAATAACCATCTAAATAATATTTCTAATCCACAGATAATCCATTAATATTATATTAGTGGAATGCCAATCCACTTGCATGTAACATGAAATACAAACTTCTAAAAAAAAATCAATATTATCAGCTGGAAGTAAAAACAGGATGACAATATTCAAACACAAAATAAACAAAAATTAAAAAACAACAACAAAATAAAAAGCAGCCTTCGTTCTCCTGTGCATCTCATTAAGTGAAGCAGACTGGATTTAAATCAATCAAAGTCTGTGCTAGCTTTAAAATGTAAAAAAAGCACAAAAATTCAAGCTTATTCTTAGAAGCAGAGACATAGAATTCAAATCATCCTTTTAAAAAATTCTCATTTCAGAAGTGTCACGTATTGAGCAGCCATAGCTGAACAGCAGCTGACAGTGGCAGTGCAACATTCACTTGGTTGGGTTATGCCACATGAAAGAAAGCATTCACCCTTATTTTCTACCTTGAAAAATGGAGATTTCTTTTCTCCCTGCCCCACAAGATGCGCCCTCAGCAATGGATGGGAATGACACAGAAATTCTGCGTGTGTGGAAGGGCGCCAGCAGCACAGCAGTGGCTCTGCCACCAACTCTGCTCTTCTTCAAGGCAGAGGGAGAGACAGGCAGCACAAGTGTGAGGTGAGAGGGTAGCGGGGAGCAGGATGAGCAGTACGGGACACTGGCACACCACACTCTTCCCTGCAGGCACAAGATGGCCAGCGAGGAGCAGCCGCAGCTTTCCCCACCACAGCAGCTGTGCCAGTAGGAGCTGCAGCCTTAAAAAAGACACATATCCCTGTTTTCTCTTTTCCTAGTGTTTCCTGTCGTAACTTTCTAGCTTGCCTTGCTGCCAAGGCTGAAATAACATCACTCTGTGTATCACATCATTGTAGGGAGAGTTGTGAACTCCTGCGCTCGCCCGCCAGACGGGAGCTGCGAGCCCGCACACGGTGCCAGGGCAACTGCAAAAAAGGGCTGGCAAAACGGGAAATCTGCCCCTTAAACACACCTGAACTGTCTCAGTATCCAGGACAGAGTGGAACAGCTCAAGGGAGAGCTGCTCAACCCACTGAGATGTGTCCAAATACAACACACTAAGCCCCAGAGCAGGTGAATTTGATTATTTTATCTGAGCAGAGCAGTGGCAGCAGGAGAAGCCACCAGCACCCTCTGCTCCTCCCCGATCCTCAGGGGTGTGGAAATCAGGATGATCTCCTAGGACATGAGAGAGCTGAGCTCCAGACTCACACAAGGAGAAGGGAAGGCAAGTCAGCGACTTTCAGATTTTGAACTCTGTGTTTGTAGGTGACACAGAGGACAGAGATCCTTCAAGCACAACATCCTTCCACAGCTCTGCTCCTTCCGTTTAGCATCTCACCACTTCTCCCACAAGTGGCTGAAATGACTGTCCTGGATGAGCCCTGATGGAAAGGCTTGTCTGACAGAACTTCTCTTTGTCCCACCCTGACAATTTTTTGGGCAAGTTGTTTTGGTCTCTCTCCCCACCCCATTTCACATAAGGAAAAACAGAGATGGGGAAAAAACTTTAAAAGCATGCCAATCCAGAGAATCTGCTTTGTTTGTCATCTTGTAAAATCAATTATTCATGTTACTCATGCAGCCAAACTTGTAGGCAGAAAGGGATCGTCAGCTGAATTTCCTGATGGGACACCACAAATTCTGCATTGTCTCACAAATTCTTCAGCAAAGATACTGACCCCAAACCACCAAATCCATTAAGGGATGACTTCCAGCAGTGCCCAACTCTGCCATCTCCAGGGATGAGCAGGAGAAACTCTGCCCTAACAGATTCATACTCCATGTGACACAAGCAGCCACAAAATCACTCAGGAAGGGAACAAGGGCACCTCTACTGCACCCCACCTTTGTTTCTGCGTGGGACAGCTCCAAGGGACTGCAAGGCAAAGCAGTGCCAGCAGAGAGACTTCCTCATCTCACACAGCCATGAGGCCTTTTTGATGTCACACATACTCAGTGACTGGTGATGGCAAAAGTGGGTGTGGGGAGAAGTTGTCGGGATTTGATGGTTTAAGTGAAAGACACTTCAGGGGAGAAGAAAATGTTCAAATTATAATAAGGTCCATTTCACCCATGCACTTTAAAATGGCAATAATCCATTTGATGCCAGAAAGAAGAAAGGAAGAAAAGAATCAAAGAACAATAAGAAAGATGCTCTGGCTTATAATTGCACCCTCTTCCCTACAAAGTCTGTAGTCCTTTTTATTCCTGCTCTATCCTGAATCTTCCACAGCTGCAAAGCCCTCAAGCTACAGACAGGTTTCAGTCCAGTAAGACTGTCTGTGGCTTATTACAGCTGAAGATCCATGATGAAGGGCTGAAATACCCTCAAGTTTGCACACTTGAACAACACTAGAGATAAGAACAAACTTTAAAATCCTGGATAATCCTCACTTTACTAATAAGCAATTTTATCTAAATCCTCCTTTAAAAAATCGTGCTTCCCTGAGTGATGCTGGGGGAAGGAAGTTACCACGTCCAATTTCCAGCTCTATTCAACCAGTATTAACCTGAGCTCCTGCCAAGTCATGGGGGCTCTTTGGTCCTCCTCATCTCAGCTGCCAGGAGTTTCATCCTCATCCTTTCTCCTGACAATTTTGATGTTTAGCTCTGTCCAGGCTGCCTCCCTATGGTGCCAGGTATTCCACACCCACCGGTCACCCTAATGCAGGCTCCCATCTGTATCACAAAATACTTACTCTCTCAGCACCCTTGAGAGGCAAAGAAGTGCAATTATGCTTTTATGGCTCTGAAGCTGCAGCAGTGTAAGTTGAAAAGAGACATTTGCAAAGACACATATTTTGAGGCCTTCAGCTTTGACTAAACAAGTTCCTTTTCTGAGTACCCAGAGCAGACCCCACAACGTCCAGTGAAGGCCCAAGCCTCCCTTGTCTCCTTTCACAGGGAGGCTGCTTTCCCACCTGGCATTTTTGGGCTAACACACTTGCACCTGGTGAGAGCAGATCAGGATTCTTGGAGGAAGCAAAGCTCCATCCAAATTATGACAGTTAATTAATCAGCATGTTCCAAACCTTTCACTGATTGCAAAACACTCGCCAAAGGACCCTCCAGCAAGCACTGCCTCACAGCAGGACAGGCACACACAAAAGGAAGACACTTTTTTCTTTATCTCCACCCAATAAAGTCTTTTGAGAAGCTTACTCCATGATAAGATTCCCAGGAAACCACAACAACATCCACACAAAACCTGTCACAGCCCACGATCCAACTTTGAGTCCAAGTGATGCGCTTCTAACAGGAGGAGACAGAGCAGGTCTTGGAGCCTAAGTCCAGAGCACTAATTCAAATAACACAACACACAAGTTATTAATCCAGAAATGAGCCCAGGAAGCAGCTGACGAGCTGTGTCTGACTGCTCCAAATCTGTCCAGGCAGTTGCAGTGACAGGGCAGCACAGCCACACTCACACATCTGACTCATTAAATCCCAACAGCAGCACAGGGACCTGTCCTGGGAAATGGGAACCACACAGCTCATCCTCTACAGAAACACACAGAGGGCTGTGCTGAGCTGGGCAGGAGAGCTGTGCAGTGGCTCACTTGTGCTGTGGAGGTGTGGGCTGACCTGCAGAGCTTTCAGTGGGTCACTGCAGTGGCAGCACAGTTCTTCAAATGAGAGCTGGAGCACAACCACAGCTTGAAAATGTTTTCATTGTGGAAACTCTGCCTGGCTTCAGTTTCAATTTTGTGCCCTTTTTAGAGGATGAACTGTGCAGCACAGGAGTGTATTCCAGCTGGCTCTGCTCTGGCAGAGCCCGTCCAGCAGCAATGCAGGACTTTGGATCCCATCAGGATCTCCTGATGGTGTGGCACACTGTGTCCTCACATGGCTCCTGGAGCTGTCACCCTCATTAATGCAGCCACATCAAAAGTTGCACTCATAGGTGTGCAAATGTGGTTGGAGGGTTTGCTGGGTGAAAAACAGCATTTCACATGTGAAAACCTCTGCCTGCCTCTCTCTGCCCCAATTCAGCAAGCTGTAATTGTAATACAGGGGATGAAAGACAATAATTAGTTCCGAAAATAAATTGAGTACAGTTAAACAATCTCCTTGCTGCAATCTTCAATTTAAAAAAATGAAAGGAAATGAATGAATAATTCCTTTCCTCCTCAGGGAATAAGGGAAACCAGATCTTCAGAAATGGGGAGTATAAACAACAAGGCAAGATCTATTCCCAAACAAATTCATCTACAAGGCAAATACATTAGAACTTTTTTTTCCATTAAAACATATTTGTTTCTCAGCTTATGAACCAAACAGAGCAAATTGCACATACATTTGAAATTCTACATTAAAAATGTGTGCAAACATTTCCAATAATCAAGATGACTGTGAAATGTTTGTGCCAAGTATTTCAATAGCTCTTCTTCATCTGAAGATGGTTCATATCCATCACATGGTATTGGTTCCAGGCCCAGTGTTTCAGCCTGAAGTACTCAAACATCATGAGTCAGTTCCCCTCAAAATCATTTCAGTGACTTAAAATGAGACACAACATACATAAATCTTGGGTTCGTTTGAAACTGCCTTTTATCTTACAGGAATCTGCATCACTCATTTTCAGGCTGCTTTCTTCTAACACTAAAAAGTTACAGAATTTACTACAAAAATTAATACATTAAATGTGAAAAGGGCCATGTTCTCAGATTTATGTCATTCCATGAACTGGAAGGTTAAAACACCATTTATGATGAGGGAATCCTGAAGGTCAGTTTGCTGCTCCTTGATTGTGAAAATGATTTGAAACCTTGCAGACTCCAACTCAAATTATTTGGTTGCAGGGAGTGAAATCCAGCAGGCAGTGGATCAGTGTCACCCCATGATGACACTGCCACCACATGGGACCCTAAGTTATTGAGCTGCCAGGTAAATAATGCTCCTGGCAAGGGGAACAGACCCCTGGAATGTGGCATGTCAGAGTGTAAACACACCTAGGCAAGCTCCTGTTTCTGCTTCATCTGGGCTATGTCTTTGCACTGACTTCTCCCTCTCACATTCTGACTCGTTCCTTTTGCTCATGGCATTTTCTCAGCAGCCATCACCACCACATCTCATGTCCAGCCTTGCCAGGCTGTGCCAGCTCCAGACTGCCAGAGACAGCCACGCTGCCTAAACACGTCAAACAGCAAAATTGTCACATTTCAGCCTACAAGAAGCTTTCACAAGCTTAAAACCTCACAAGCTGAAAGCCCCACACTCAAAACCCAACACAACACCACACCAACCCTCCAAACAAAATGAAAAATAAAGTGCCAAGAGCTCATCATGCATAGGAAGGAAGTGAATGCAGTCCTCCACAGGGATTTTATTTAGTTTTAAAGTCAAATGCTCTCTGTCTCCTTGACAAGCAGGAGCTGTGCCTCTATCCTTCCAAATATCAGCAGAAACAGCATGAAAAGCTGCCCAGATATTTTTCTTTAATCTCAGCCTTAAGACAGCCTATTGTCAGTTCGGTTTGTTTAAAGCCAGAGAAGCTCAGGATCAAAATATTCCTGCAAAGTAACCATTCTACAGCCTGTTGGACAGCAGTACTATAAAAAAAAGGAAAGGAAAAAAATCTCACCCTTACACTCACCAGTGTTCGTAGGGGAGCGCTGCATAGAATTGTCACAATAAGTTAATATGACAGCATAAAAGCCAATATTCACCCTGGGATTACACAATAAATAGACTCCATTAAACTACTCTGTAAACTCTCCTGTGAGAAATTTCTCTTTGATCCAGAACTTAATAGGAATTATTTAATCATAATGAGATGGTAATAAAACAGCATCACCTGAATAAGCTATTTTATTACCTGTTTCATAATTAGCTCTTCTTCATTATAATTCTTTCAGATACTGGAAACTATGCTAAGGCTCACAGAAAATACAGAGGTGATTGATGACAGCCAGTGGGGCTCCATGAAGGGAAAATCATGCCTGAAAAATCTGGGGGCCTTCTACAGGGGCGTTACTGTGATGGTGAGGGAGGGAAGAGTGACTGGCATTGTTACCTGGGCTCATGAAAAGCATCTGCCACTGTCCTGCACAATGCCCTTGTCCCTGAACTGGGCAGAGATGGCTTTGACAGGCAGGTTTGGGGATTTTCTTTTTTTATGTTCATTACAGAATTCACGGTTTAACCCATCTCTACTGATGATGTTAACACTTTTTTTTCCCAAAGACTTAGAAAATTTGCTTGCAGCTCCTGTGAGAAAGAGTCAATCCTCTGCCTTCTCCAGCCTTGGGCCAAATGTCAAGTTTCTGCACCAAAGCAGGGTTAAACAAGACCTTAAAAACTGCAGATTCAAGACATGAGCTTGGAAAAACAGGATGATTTTCCAGCAAAGCACATTGTTGAGTATGACTGGACAACTGTTACTAAAGCTTTCCAAAAACTACCTGGCACACACCACACAAAATACTCACATGAATGATTTATTTGAATTTGCCAAAGTTACCAATGGACAGTGTCAAGAACCCTTAAAATAGCCTTGAACCCTTAAAATAGCCTTGAACCCTTAAAAAGCCCTGAAAATACAGGCAAAGCACATGTATACACCAAGCTATTTAAAAAATAATGTGATGTAATAAGATTCTACATCTCTGAAGCAGATTTTTGACCACACAGATTTATAACCAGATGCCCTCACAGAGCATCCCAAAATTTTTAGAGACCATACACCCTGGACAGCTGCACATCTCTCAAACAAGACTGCAAAATCAATGTTTCACCCTTTATTTTTCCTTTACTCTAAAACTTTAAATAAAGATATGAAATCTTGCCACCACAATGAATTTTTTCTCTCTGTCCACACCTCCCTCATGTGTATTTTCACATAGATACCGGAAAAGTTAAGAGTATTAAAATAATTTTGTAACACTTTGGTATTGATAAGTTCTTTTAGAGTAATATGAAATCCATTGGAGTATTTTTTTTTTTCTTAGAGCTCATCCTGAGACTTCAAAAAAGCATTAACAGCTAACTTGACAAGCCTTTAAATGCTGTTGAGCTTCTAACACAGAACTCATGCCAGAAACCAAAGCCCTGGCTGTATACATGGGAAGTGTTAGGCAAGTTTCACTCCAGTAAGAATGTAATTGGATTAAAACACATCATTTGATAATTTTGCAGTTAGTCACCGAAATAAGCATGTAAGTAATTTCAATTTTGCAGAAAAGTAGTCCTCTTAGTGGAGTCGTGCAATTTGGTAGGGAATTGCTTTCAGGAAATTTTGAAAGATAGTGCTATTTAAAATCATATTAAAGATGTAACTGAAATTAAAAAAAAAAAGTTGTAGAAAATTCTGTCAATATCTCAATTTGTGAATTAACCAGCTCTTCATATTCAACTCTACTAGAGTGATTATGGGCTACAGCCAAGAAGGGGCATGTGTGATAAATATCTCTTTTTATGCCTCCATAAAATGCTCTTCTATCATGAATAAAAAAAAGTAGATAAACAATCTGTGATGACAAATTAGCATTTAAAATTTCTAGGCTATCTAACCTCCTCTGCACGTACTCTGAACAAACACTAATAAAGTGTTCAGCTCTACAATGAAGCTGTTTGGGTAGCTAAATAGTAATGGAGCAGATGCTTAATATCAGCCTTTAAGCCTCAAAATGTACAAATACAATTAATTGCCAGCCCAATTTTGGAGGCTGAGTTGTTAGAAAAAGAAGTGTCTTTGAAATTCTGACTGTTGTCAGAATTTTTCTTTTGGAGGGGGAGAGTGGTGTGCTATTTCAGCATAATTAAAACCTTTTTAGCGCAAGTATCACCTTCACCCGGTGTTCTTCCCACCCCATCCACTGGTACTGAATTCTTCCTACTGAGATTTTTTTTGTTAAATGGAGAAAGTCAGAATCTGAGCAGCAAGGATTGTCTTTTTTTAAAAGGACAATTGCACCATTCAGCTCTTCACAATGTAAGCAATTTGAGGTTATCAGTCTGTTTGCATGTGTTTTCACTGCACTCAGCACAATGAAACCCTGACCTTAATTACTGGCTATCATCATAAAACTACCACAGTTACTACCACCAGCACTGAGTCAGAAGCTTTGTTTTATACATGATTACTAGCTGGTGAACCTTCCCTGATCAAACCGAGCGGAGCAGTGCTGAAAATAAAATAACCATTTAAAATAAAATCGGTTTTCATAGTCTAAAGTGCTGCTGGAAATAGGACAATATAAGCTATTCATTCCCAACACCGCTGCTGCGAGTACAATCTATAGTTTATAATTAACAGATATACAATACTTTTCCCCTGCTATTCCTTTTTTAAGCTCTCCTACATTTATGACTGTGCTAATTCCCAGTGGAAGTGCCTACACTGCAATGCTGCTGAAACTCCCCTTGCAGCACAGTCCTGCTAATACACGGCATTGATCCAGCAATTGCTGCCTGGGTGGCAGAAAAGCTGCACACTGCTGGTGTTTATTTCCCCCTGTGCTGCAGGGCAGCCGTGTTGGGGGCTCTGGGGTGTGTGCAGACCCCACTGCCAGCAGGGATGTGCTCCTGCTACCACGGGCACTGGGAGCAGGAGGGGCTGAGGCTCTGCTCCAGCTCTGCCCCATTTCCCTCCCTGTGACCCACACTGGGCTGAAAAGGCCACATCAGCACCAAATCCAAGGCAGGGCAGCGTTTCAGACATTTGATGCACTTGGATCCTCCCCCTGTGAAGCCCACTGGAGGGGTGATGCCACCCAAGCTTCTGGCAGGTGAAGGAGGATGGAAAAGGATTATTACATCCACATCCCTTTAGGCTGCACATTCTAGAAACAGAATCAACTTGGTACTACTTGGCATTTGGCCCACAAGAAAAAAAAAAATCAGCAGGTTTTAGGGAGATCTCTTCTAATCCCTGCCCAGTCACACCTCTCAATAGAGGGGAAGAAAAGAAACCCAGGAAAGGGCTGAATTATGCTGCCAAATCCATCACTCTGAACTCCATCAATTTCTTTATTTTTTCTGTACAATGAAGAGCAAAGTACACACCTTAATTTTGCTGACACTAACCCTGCTCAGTAAATAAGCATTCTGTATCAATATTTACTTCTCCCTGCACAATAAGCCACTGCTGGAATTCAAATCTTCCTCACACCCTTTCAGAAGTCTCAGCTGCCCTGAAAAAAAAAATCAATCAGCTGTAGCAGTCACTCCTGAAGGGTTCATAATAGCTCAGCTAAGGCACTGGACAAAGCCAAAGATTATCATCCAAAAGCCAGTTCCCTCTAAATGACATTTCTTCTCAAATTTATCACCAGCTACCTGGGAGAGGCATCAGGCCCTGTGCAGTGTATTTAGCAAGGCTCAAGGAAACACCAGACACAACAAACAGGCTCCAAGGCACCCCCATCCCAACCACGTGGAGCTCTGATGGCCTGTGGGACGTGGCCAGGGCACCCTTCCAGCTGTGGAAGCCCAAAGGCCAGCACATGGCAGGCTGGGGGTTACCTGGGGACACAGGAGCAGCCCACAGCAGCCACCCAGAGAGCCCAGGAGAGCTGCTACAGGCAGCAGCAAGGACAACACAGAAAGCTCCTGGCTTTCAATCATATCAGTGTTTTGGGTTTTTGCTTGTTTGATTTTTGTTTCCTCCCTTAAATACAATTTCCAAGGGAAGCTTTGCCCCTGCCAGAAGGAGAAAGGAGAGCGATTCAATTAATAAAAACAGATTACCTTTTACCAAGTTAAATAAAAGCCAATAAAAATGAAATACCAATGCACATGGCAGATTTATGCTAACCACTTCATTGCAAGGCAGACACACCTGGGTATGATATTAAAAAAGATCAAATTAAACTTTGGTGACTGCAACAGCAGGTGACAGAGCAGCACTTTCCCTTACAACACCTTGTGACTATAAAGTATATCCTTGCCTTCTGCCTGAACTCATATTCCAACCTTCCTGAGAGAAGTGAAAACTATTTCCTGAACTTCTGCACGACCTTGCACACACCTGTGGGGAAGGGGAAGAGGGCTGACACCAAAACCATTTTCCAAACCCAGGAACTGCTTTTCAGGAGTATTGCTGACCAGATTCCAGAGCTACAGCTTCTACATAATGTTTGAACTTTGGGTTTGCTAAGTGCCACACTGCTGCAGCTGAAGCTGTGCTCTAATAACGTGTCTACAACAAAAACACAGAGCCACGTAAGGGGCCTTCTGTTTAGACACTATGAACAGTTTGACCTCTTTCATCATACCCAGCACCATGTCAGAACTCTTTTATTAGCAGAAGTCACAAAGATGCAGAAAACAGTAAGATCTCATATTATGTGAATGCTAACTGGGGACAAACAGCTCAATGTCTAACAACGACAGCAGGCACTAGAAATGTGGCAGCTCGGGGTGAAGGGTGTTTAGCTTATTATTCCTGAAAAGTCATTATTACTTCAGCCTTATTTACAGACACATCACAGTTACACACAGCTGAATGCATCACATTCTTGTTCGTGCTATGCAGGAAACAGTTCTCCCCACTCCCTGGAAATGAGATTTTCCACTCTGTACCATGACACAGGCAGGGTGTTCAAAGCTCAGATGGAGACAACCAACCAAAGGCTGCAGATCTGTGGTTCAGGGAGTGCAGAGAACCAGCATTCCTGAGAATGGGAGCTGCTGGATTTTTAGCAAGCCACCATCAAACGTGCTGTGACAGCAGCTCCCACAGCGAGCGCCTGCACAGGCGCCCACTGACTTCCCCGGGTGTTTACTACGAGAGTGGGGCCTGAGCATCAGGGGAAGAACCACTTCCCACCCCCGCCTCGATTTTGTGAAATGTCTAAATTCAATTAGTTATGCTTTCTCTCTTCTTCCACTGCCTCTGCAGCTGATTTCACACTGTGACAAATGCAGCCGGGCTTTGAATTTCAGCAGGGAAAGTTGACTGCCCAAAAGTGTGCAGAGAGGAAAAAGCAAAGTGATGCAATCGTGGCCAAGGTGAATTAATTTAAATTTTAAATCAACACTTGTAAAGCAGTTTTTTAACACCACTCACCTTGGCTTTCCTCCCTCCAGAAAGAAGCACCATTTTAAGCAATCAGAAAATCCTCAATTTCATGTTTCTGGTTTTATACACAACATTTTCTATTCTGTATCATCACATCACGGAGAATTGTTGGAGATTAAGTGTCTGTTTACCTTTTAGCACAGCAGTAGGGCTGTTGGATTCCAAGGCAGGCTGTCCAAGCTGAGGATGAACAGTCCTTTGGCCCACTGGGAACTTTAACAAGCAAATGTTGAAATGACTTTATGAACAGTACATGGAAAATTGTCCTGAGGAGGA
Organism: Irena cyanogastra; assembly: GCA_013397155.1. Classification (NCBI taxonomy): domain Eukaryota; kingdom Metazoa; phylum Chordata; class Aves; order Passeriformes; family Irenidae; genus Irena; species Irena cyanogastra. Next base: position 1,101,198 of record VWZV01001474.1, on the reverse strand, counting down.
TGCACAGGTTGGAGTTCTGAGAATCACCATCAACACATTTTTACCCTACAGCATTCTCCTCCTTCATGCTAAACTTGCACCTACAATCAGCCCAGCACTGTTGGGACACCAAGCACACAAGCCCCAAGCAGCTGCAGAGATGAGGAGCTTTCATGCTCACCTGGGTTAAGCCATGACAAGGAGAAGTCACATATTTTGGGGCCAAACTGAGATCAAAGCCAAGAACACAGATCCCAGCAGTCCCCTGACCTTTTGCACTTGTCCTCCTGTTCAAGTGAGCAACTACAAACAAGCACTTTTAGGCCACCCTTACAAGCTTCACAGAATATTTCTCCACTTGCCCTTTTATCTGAGACTTAGTATGAAAAAGGCTCTTTGAAAATTACTTTTGTCTATTTAATTAATCTTTTGCCCATATAAAAATCTTATAATGATTATGAACACATTCAATTTTGCTTTCATTGATTTATCTCCATCTGATGACCTATTTTATCTTTTATAAGGCTCACAATAGCAGAACTGGGTCATAATGTAAGTAATACAGCAGAATAATGTACATTTTGGTGAGCCCTGGTATTAAACCTCTCATTCCTCTCTGCTCTGTCCCAAATGAAGCCTATTACAGCAACTGGACCTGGACTGCTTGGACCAAGCTCTGTCAATTGCAATGATTCAACCTAATTTTTACAGCCCTAACCCTGACATCCAGTGCACCAAAACCAATCCCAACAAGGGAGTCCCACAGTGCTCCTGCACAGACATGACCAAAGGGGTCACAGCAACATGGTGGGAAGTTTTAGGAATGACATAGAGAGAATGAGAGGAAAAAGAGGTCACTTGAAGCCCAATGGGGAATGGTCAGAAAAATTTCAGCACAGAACCTGCAATGGGGCAGGAGCACTAAAGCTGGACTTTGTTTTCAGCTGGAAGTCCAAGGAACTGATTCACCTATGTAAAAGTCTCCACCACCAGTAACGAGTGTCCTTGCAAAACTCTGAGCATGAAACAGCCTGGGATCATCCAGCTTTGGACTGAGGATGAAGCCCAGCAAAGTCAGTGTCTGTGAAGAGCGCTATTTGGTTTGCTGCTAAGTTCCCAAGTCCCAGAAGCCAAGTGCTGCAGTCTGAAATCAAGATAAAACGAGCTGTATCTACTTTGCTGCAGGCTGCTTATCAGCAGCGTGGAGACATCCCAGAGACTCATTATATACAATATACATGAGAGATGTGGAAATAGCTCCTTCCAATTTATTGTACTATCAATGTCCTTAGGTGATAGAGTCTGTCTTTGTGAATACTATTAAGAACACTGGCATGGGGAGCCTTCTGAAGACTTCTTTTTCCAGGTGAGATCCACCTCAATTAACCCAGTGAGTACAGGGGAGATGAAGTTTATAGGCTGCTATTCAGAAGTTGCTTGAATTTCATTTCAAACAGAAATTCATCACCATGAGTGAATTCACCCACTTCAGAGGGCTAATAAAAAACATTGACAGCACTCTGGCATCCTTGCACAATCAGACCTTTAAGTGAAGTTTTGCATCCAACTTGATGCTTCACTAGGAGACTGCCATTCTCCAGCATCTTTCACTGGGTATTTCTTGTATTTTTACAGTATTTATGAACACATTCATCTGCTAATACTAATTTAAAAGGCAATATTTGAAAGTTAGGTCTAGATTTAATACACTCTCTCAGCTTAGATGAATTGAATGTTCAGCTGCTGCTGCACCAGTGCATTTGGTATTTAACTTTACGCAATGATGATAATGGACCATCATGACATTGAAAACGGAATTCTTTTCTTCTTCACACTTCCACTTACAGCTCACTACAGAGAAGGAAATACAGTATTTTTACAGTAACCTCCAGTCCATCTCCTCTTGATTTACAGAGCAGAAACCCAAAGTCTTGCTGAACACAAACACTGAGAAACACAGGTTTTCTCAGCACGCAGCCCCCACAGACTCCAGCATGACCCTGGCTGGTCAGGCAGCACATAAACAGAGATGTAAGGTTCTGTACCCATGAGGTTCCCTGCCTCTTTTCCTCCTTTCATGAAAACTCCACCAGAACAGGTTTTCATCCCTTTTCTGTTCCCACAACTTCTTGCTCTCAATCCCAAGGCTGCACCTCCACAGCACTCCCACCACCCCCTGCACGTGCAGGGACCAGAAAAGCCTCTTGCCTAAACACAAGAGAAATGTCTTTCTGCCACTTCTCAGGTCTGCTGGTATCACAGACAGAAACGGAAAAGTTTACTTATCCCTACTTGATTAAAATTAATGTTACCTCTGACACCACACAGAGGTATTCCTACCCAACCGAGTCTTCAAGAAAAGAGAAAATCCCATCAGCTTTATTTTGTCAATCTTTGCAAAAGTCTGTAATTCTTTTTAATACCTTCTGCCCGCTGTACTTGTGGAAACTGTTAAAACTGGAACAGGTCCCCAAGTAGCATGGAATAGCCATAGTCACAGAAGATATTCTGAGAACATGGAAATACTGCATGCCCTCATTTTATCTCTCATTTATGGAACAGGATCAAGATCCCTTCTCTAGAACCTGAGGAAGTGGGGAAAACCCTTACATTCACTATGCAGAGAGATGAGTCTTGAGATGTAAAACACTAGACACACTCAATGAAAGGACCTTTTAGGGGTTTTTTTCTTATTTAAAATGCCTTTTTTTACATACACATTACTATATATACATTTATATTAGTACACAATACGTATATGTCAGGATATTTATATATATTTAGCAAGTAGTCAAAAAATAATTCCAGCCCTAAATCTCAAGAATCCCTTCTGCTTCAACTCATTTTCAGGATAAAAACATACAGCTTTTCTTTGGCAAAACAAGAGAGCTGTTCTCACTGCAGCAATCCCCAATTAACAAAATTACCTTCTCACAATGGTTGCTCCCTCATTTACCTTTCCCATCCTTCACAGTGTTGCATTGTCAGATATTTTTCAATGGATCTTACAGGTATTTAAAAAGTAGTAATAATGCATCTCAGAATGTGGCAGCTCATGAAGTAATGATGCCACAAGGGCTCACAGTAGAGCAGGAATCGTGTATGATCAATTCTAATCTACTACAGGTGTGACTGTCTCTCTTACTTAATAAAAGCAAGACAGGATTGAGAAAACAGGAATGTTTTCCATTAGGAAGGGAAATGGAAACTGGCATTTTGTGCCAGGCTGTATTTCAAGGTGGAGACACAACTCTTCGTCAGCCAGAATCCTTGAGAAACCCAACCAATATTGGCATTCTGACAGCAAACATCACAGCCTTTTTCACAGACACAAGAAAGAAAAGGCAATGACCATATTTAATTTTCATGCAAACTAAATGTGTACTATCTGCTTCAGATTAGAGTACCTTTTTTGTACAATATAAATAATTAAATGTTCTTATCATCCAAATCTTCATGTCTCATGCATGTGGTACCTTTCAGCTGCGTTTCAACTTGACTAAAATTAAATGTTTCTTTTGTAAAACCTGATTTTTCAGCTGTTTTTAACCAAATCAGTATCTGGCTGGCCAAGATGTGTCTTTCCAAGTGCCTGCCCCAGCTTGAAAGCTCTAGCTGAAGGAGGTCAGCTGGATTCAAGACCAGGGTGAGTAAAACATTTGTATGCATTAAAACAATCTGGAAACCTTTTATTTGAAAAGATGTGGCATCTGCACAGTTTGAGCAACAGCTGGGAATTCAACAGAGGAGGCTTTGAACACAAGAACTCTTCCTCCAGTCCTCTGAAAACTGGGATGTTGGATTCCCACAACATCAGCAAATGCTGATCTGTACTTCACTGTTCAGTGTTCCATACAGAACAGGTCAGAGCTCCAGGGGAAAACACAGATCACTGCCATGAAAGGAGGAATGGGTCAGGGCAAGGCAAGAAGTCAGGTAAAGAAGGGCTGAAGGGGGCTTAGAGGTGAGAGGCCAAGACTGCCAAGAAGGGCAGAGGCTGGAGAAGGGAAGGGATGTTCACAGAGGGGGAAAAGGACGAAGCAGGTGGAGAGTTGGTGGTTAAAGATCACAGTGTCCAATCAAATGGTCTCCAGGACACAGCTAATTAGGAATGGAGTCCTTCCTCACCTTCACCAGTGCCAGCCTGGACAGAGGAAGGCAATCTTTCCACTCCTGTCTGTGATTTCATTATCTTAAGTGCAGGGGCTAAATATTCACAGCTGCAAATGGACTCAGTGGGAGCTGCAATCTGGTTCTGTAAAGTGCTGTACATTGCTAAGTAAGCTGAAAAAAACAGGTCCAACTCATCTCAGATTGGACACCTGAAATTAATGGGTAGTTTTGACCTTAATCTCTTGCTGGTCAATTCAATCCTATGAGATGGGGGAAAACTGGAACTCCCTTACCTCACAAGGAGTTTTAATTCAAAAAAAAAGAAACTCCCAGGTGCTTATAATCCAGTCAAATACTAAAATGATGAGCACTACAGAGGAGCCCAAAAGGAAATTAATAATTCTGTCTCCAGAACATGGTTTGAATTACAAGCAGAAATAAGGCATAGGGGACACATTGATTAATGAAAGGAAAACAAAATATTGAATAGCCTCTCATTAACTGAGCATCCTACTTTCTATGCACTGAGGCCAGGGTCCTGTGCAGAAATAGCATGAGACCATATAAAGGCTTCATGCAATGCAGATGTACATAAGATGCAAATAAAGGTTGCACAGACAATCTCAATTTAAGGATTTCTTAAGGTTTGTGTGCTCTGTTTGGCTGCCTAAGATCCTTTAATGCACGTATTTTTTGTGTGTAACAACTTGCTGAGAAACATACTCTGGGAATGCTGAAAGGGCTGAATATTCCCACCAGATAAATCAATTTCTAACCTCACCCACACCAGTACCACTGGAAAGTGCATTTGACACATGATTTATATAGATGCAACATTTTAAACATCCAGGCACGCTCCTGGTGCTTTCTGATCAGCTAATTCAAAACACCATCTAAACAAGAGCCCCTTGGAAGTGACATCAGTGTGAGGGCAATATTTTTACATGACATGAAAAACAACGGTGTCTATTCAATTAGGGAGAGGTGCATGTTTAAAGCACATTTTGCAAACTGTGGCAGCTCAGTGTTATATGTGCCATTAAAGATACTCAGCAGCAATGACTTCTGAACTTGGTAATTTTCCTCTTAGTATGGTCATAGTAATGTACTTGTAAAATCGAAATACATTTCAAAGAAATAGCCCAGAGGTTATATATATATATGAAATATATCACTGAGCTAATCACAATAAAGTAATATCATAGGCAGTATTAAACCCTCAGTGATAACCGCCCCAGGTATTTAAAGCAGTAGTGTAGAAAATGCTGCTGTAACCCAGCCAGTGCTCTATCTGAAACTGAGACTGCATTTCCCCCTTGATTTAAGGGCTTTATACTGAAACATGCTGATTTCTTCTCCACCTCATTTGGGATTATAACTGAATACATACGTAGTCTTTACTGTCCAACTGCTTTCACTTCCTTAGTAGTAATTCCCACAGCTGGTGCTTTAAAAGAGCAAAACCAGGACAAATGCAGGGTCAAGACCAAGGCAAGGTGGTGCCTGCAGTGTCTTTGAGGACAAAAGTAATGGGTTTAATTAAGCACAGCAGCCTGTCCACCCCAACCCTCTGCCCAAACCAATACTAATCAACATGCACCGGGCCACCTAGACATGTTTCTCTCTTTCTTTCAAGGTGAGGGACCAGATGACTTTCACCACATTTCCTGCCTCCTCTGAGGTTCAGCCAGCACTGAAGAGCTTTAGTTTTGGCTGATTTATGCCGCTATTAAACCACAAATGTAGTTACAAGACCTTTGCTACACCGGCTGCCACCTGCCCTCGTGCTCCCCATGTGACTCTTCAACAGGGCATCTCGGGAGCTACAAACATGGGCCACTTCAGCCTGAAGGGACTCAGCACTATTTCCAGGGGCTGGGACATGCTGTGTGTGGATCTGTCCAGCGAGAAATCCACGGCATTCCCAGGGAGGGGTGACAGGATGGATGCAGCTGAACCACAGCGAGGCAAGGTCTGCAGCGCCTCCAGCCTGGGCACCATCCCCAGGAGAGGCCCCAACACAAACACAGGCACTGCCCACGGGTGGGGAACGCTCCCAAATGTCCAAGGAAGGGACAATCATTGCTTTGAACAGCGCTGCAAGTACTCTCAGAAATCCTCAGGTGCTGCTCAACCACTTAGAGAACAGCCAGGGAGGTAAGAGCAGGATTTGTGCCCGGGGTGAGCAGCAATGCAAGGCTCCAGAGAGTGCCTGTGCCCAGAGAGAACAAGGTACTGCTCTGGAATAATGCACAGGAATAGAAAAAACCAATAAACTCCAGCACAATGTACCAGCCAGCCTGCTAAAACCTGTCCCTAGGTGCTGCCCATCTTCCCAGGCTCTCTGACCCTGTCCCTTACCAACACCATCTGCCCCAAAACTGCCTGACACTTTCTAAGCAGCAAAAATTGAGTGGAATTTCTTTGCTGTGGTCAAAAGCACGAGCCACCTTTATTTGGCTTCTGCTAGGAATTGAAAATAAAACAAATCTAATTACAAAACCAGTGTGAAATGCTGAAGTACTGCTGCATTATCTGAAAGATGGTTATTATAATCAAGACAGCTCTGCTCTACTCTGCTATCTCCTAATGAGAGATACTGCAAAATGTTATTCCAGATTTTGTCAGGAGGAAAAAACCATTTCATAGTGTTTTACTTCTTTATGTATAAACTGGATTACAGACACACCTGACACAAACACCAGCTTTACTGGCTCTGCCTCCTGCATGTCAACAGGCACGTCCTGCAAAGGAAGATGCTAAAAATGTTTTAATATAATGCCAGTACAGGTACTTCTCTTGTTCAGACTGAAAACTCTCTTGACTTACTGCATCAGGAGTGATGAACAAAACTGTTCTGTGTTTAAGCAGTCAGAAGCATTTGTCTCCTTAAACAAGACATTATAATCATTCCTTTTGTAGCCTACTAAAATAACATTCCAGAAAAACTCCTCTCTAAATAAGGATAAACAACATGGTGGCTTGATCACAGCAGACTGCCAGAACAATCACACTTATAATCTTAGCACTGACAGCACATTGAGCAATCTCAGTTACAATTACTTGGTCTCATTTCACAATATCCTCGGGATGATGATTCTGAGAATGCTAAGAGACAACTCAGGAACTGTTTCCAGAGATACAAGCACAACTTGGCAACACAGAACAAGGAAAGCCAAAAGAAGCCACTTTAAAAGAACAGTATTTTTGAATTAAATCTCCATTTTTTAAATGCTTATCCGTGAGCATTTTTTTTCTTGATGTCTACTTGAAAGAAAGTAAGGCAGAAGTTGGAGGAGTTCTCTGCACGACTTGTGAAATGAAGCCACCAGGCTACATTAGAAGTAGTAATACCAACCCCATTTTCCTAATGTTTAATCCTTGTTTTTATGACATCTATATTTGTCACTAGTAAAAACTGCAGCATCTCAGGTTCTGCGTCTCATTTCTGTCCTTTCAAATAAGAGCTCTCTCCAGTCTGATAACCTGATGGGAATTTTGGAGCACAATTTGTTAAATCAGATCAGACCAGTAACTCTTACTTCAGTAACAGTTGTTTCTGAGATCAATGAAGGCAGATACATGGTTTAAAATAATTTAAAAAGTGAAAATAGCCTGGTATCGTATTTTTCTTAAGCAAAATATTCAAATATAAGCAATGAAGTCTGAGGAACGTAATCAAAAAGAAACACCTTCTGCTACATTAGAATTGCTCTGAACTGCTGTCCGTGTTGTTTCATCATTTTTTCCATTAAATCAGACACTTCTTCTAAATCAAGCCCTTGGGGAGCAGGAGACAAAAGTGATGAGAATGCAATGTGTGAATACAAAAGTGGAGCATGTGTTTTATAACTAAGTCTGTTCAGAGATCAAGGGAAGTGTCACTGTTTATAGCCATCAGGAAAGAATCAATGTAATTATATTTGTAGTATCAATTCAGGTCAATATTCTAATGCAGACTCCGTAAAGCCACAATTACAATTTACATCTGCATCGAGCGGTGCATTTACCTCTTAACCTCATGTGAAAAACCAGAACAAGAACCTTTTTCCTTCCCACACACATCCTCGTCATTTCAATCTTGAAACAAGATGTAGTTGAGCCTCTCAGATTAAGTCAGAAAACAACACAGTGCAGCTGGATTTGCTCTGAAACCTGAGAGATCTGGGTTCAAGAGTGAAACCAGAGCACCAGCTCTTTAAGGCTTTGAGACCTGCATGCAGTAAAAACCTTCACTGAATTCCCAGATTTGGAGCAATTCCCACTTACTAAAAAAAAGAAAATCTAACAGCATTACACCAGGATACTTTCCTCCACTTGCTAACCCAGACACTGCTGGCTGGCTGCTTTTTGGGAGGGTTGAATTCCAGGCAAACCGATCTCTCCCACTACCAAAACAAAGTTCTTTCCAAACCAAGCTGTGTCCAAGAAAAATCATATGACAGTCCTTAATCCTCCGTCCATGGTTTTTACTACGGCTAAAATCACAGCTATTTACACAATAATATTTCTGTAGCACCATCAAGACGGGTTGAGATGAACAAGCACCAGACTCTTTCAGCCGGTCTGCACACTCACAGAAAATTTAAATCAATGGGATTTTAGCCAACAACAGGAAAAAAACCAAACATTTGAAAGGTGACGTTCTTGATTTTACTCCATTCAGTCTTCACCCTTAGTCAGTCTCAAACTTGAATCTAAATTAAAAATGTTTTGCACACAAACCTGCCTCCTCTTCAAGAACCTGCAACGCCCATTAAACATGACAAAATCCAGACGTAAAAATGTCCTTAAAAATTCAGAAAGGACTGAAAATCTGTGACAGACTTTACCAAAAACTGAAGTATAGGAACTTTACTTGCTCAGCAGGCATCCAACTTTTCCAAATTCAGAGAACTTTCCTGAAGATTCAGAATGGAGACACTTACCTAGAGAAAAACAACCAAAAAAAAGGTATTAAAGGACATATTAGGCAGAGCTAAAGCTTCTGGAAAAGTTTTGCTTTTTAAATGATGAGATTCCACTGGACAAACTTTCATTATAGATTAAAATTACATCTCATAAATACTTTATTATAGCAAGGTTTCATTGATAAACAGATATCAAGTATTAATATACCATTAATGCGTATTTTTCAGAATGGCCAACCAATTTTAAAAAGTTCAACAAAACTGGAAATTGCTGATGCTTATCACAACTTCCAGCAGGGATTTGTTAATACTCTCAATTTAGGTTTAATCAACCCCTTGCTCACCAGCTGGTAAAACAAGCCCCGAGCCCAGATTGTACAAATCCATATAGACAAGGTAAAGGGATACCAAAGCAAAACTTCAATATTTAAGGTTCAGATTCAGGGTGCAACCCAATCATTTTCAAACACCAGCTCCACCTCTGGAAGCCTCATCTCAGCAACGAAGATCAGCACCCTCAGAAACAACACGTGGAGCAGAGGCTGAGTGCAACATGGCAGAGCATAAAACAACAAAATTCACTGGGAAGAAGAATGGGGGGAGAAACTTGTAGGCTGGAAGTACATAAACTAGGTTTAATTATCAACTAAACCCAAGTTTAATTATCTGTCATTTCCACTCTGGGCTTTAAAGAGCTTCCTGTAACTCCAGTTAGAGAGGACATTTCACACCCCCAAAGTGTCTTGGCAGAAATCTGGCAGAGGAGCTCAGCTGTGTGGGGCTTTCAGCCCTTAATCCTCCTCCTATTCCACACAGGATTTTAGCACAGACTTCAGTCCCAGTGACTCAGCTGGACTTACGTGGACTCAGCTCATAAAGTTGAACACCAGCTTAAGGGCTACCTGGAAGGAGAATCTAATGGCTTACATCACTCTCACCCATTCCTCCTCCAAACAAGGTAATAGTTACAAGTTTTGGGGGGAAAAAAGGAAAAAGTAGAAAAGTCTGCATTGCTATTTTGATCCTTCTAAGCCTTCGGGACAAATGCTTTACAGACCTTCTAGTCTTACAGAGTGCAATTTATAAAGATTAAAGATTAACATTTATAGAAAAATGCCTTTCCTTAATACTGTAGGGATGCCATAAAAAGTAATACTTTTCATTATAATACCAGTTTATGGTACATGAGAGCTTTAGTACCCCACAGGTCTTTACCTCCTCAGTATCTGGAGGGGAAAGAACACAGATTGCAAAAAGTAGATGCTTCTTTCTTTCTTTTTCCAGCTGCTCAGCAAATATATATCATTACTTCAGTCCCTTCAAGGTGAGCTTTGTTGTGAAGAGAGATAAGGCCCAAAGCAGAGGCAAGGCTGGAACAAAATTAGTCATTGTATATGCATTTTTATCCGGTTTGACAATGTAGAATTTTAATGAGGGAATGCTACAAGGATTCTGCTCTGAAACAAGCAGTTTAATTCTCTCTGTAATTCAGAAAGCAAGTTTAAGTAATGACTTTATAATTCTTAATTATCATGGAAGAATCCTTTTTACATTCTCTTTTTCTTCATTACTCCAGTATATCCTACCAGAAATTTAATTTTCATTTTCAGCTTCTGCAATAATATTTTTCATTATTTGGCAAATAAAACACACTACAATGAACAAATTAGAGAGGGGCACATGCGTGAAATAGCATCCTCTAGATTGTTTTTTTCTCTGTGTTGCATCCAAGCAACTTTTAACATTTTGCAGTGGCTGTAAAACAAGTGTTATTTCAGGCTTTTTTTCTCTGAACATGACAGCTCTGCACTCAGGGCAGCAGCAGCAGCCTGGACAGACCCCTCTGCCCAGTGACACCCTCACTGCTTTCCCTGCTGCACACCAGGGACTCCCTGGATCCCCTCTGTCCCTCCAGGAGAGCAGAACAAAAGTGACAACATGAGTCTACAGCTGGGATGAGTATTGGCAAAAGTCTGTTTTCATTCCAGCTACAAGGGATGAGACACAACCCACCCTGAGACTGAAGGTAGCTGCAGGTGGGAGATCTGCTTTCAAAATCTGGCTCAAATTTTCTCTGTTCTACCATCTACCATCCTTCTAAACCTTTGAACTCTGACACTCAGCCTATACCCATTTGGCTGAAACTCCAGCAGCCAATGTACAGCAAGCAGCTCTTCATCTCTGCTCGTGTAAAAGTTAGAGTTTAGCACAATAAAATAAAATAAACCCCAAACCCTCAGAACTAATTATCTGCAATATGTATTCTTATTTTTATACGATTTTGGAACTTGCCATCAAAATATCACGCTCATAAAAAATAGATTTGCCTCCTATACAGATGATCTATTACCACCACAGCTCGTGTTATTTCCTCAGAAGAAAATGAAAAGCTCCATTTGAAACTCACTTAGCAGCTGGTTATTCTGCATTTCATACGGAAAGTAGCACCCGGAAAGGTGAAAATGAATAATGATCCGTTTGCGAAGAAGTCACAAAAATTCAAATGCAAGACTTATCCAGAGCTTTGATACTCCAATCCTCTTAGAGAATTTAGAAAATAATGCTCTGCGCGCTGGAAAAAAAAAAATTGATTCCACCCACTGTATAAAACCAAAGGAAATTCACTTTATAAAAGAAAAACAAATTACACAAATTCGGAGGCCTGGCAGGCCTGTAATTCATTAGGAGCAGCCCTGGGGTCCCTTGGGAACAGCCTCACACACTCTGCAGAGCTGGGAAACGTGTACTTAGAGACCAGAATCAGCTGAAAACTTGCAAATCCAGAGAATGGCTCTATGTTTAATTCATTTAAACGCTTTGCTTGGCTTTGGCTGTTCTCTCCTCCCGTGTCTGCACCCAGAATTTGTCCTGCTGTCTCCTCACCAGAGCAAGCCCCTTCTCACTGTGGAGCCTGGATTGATCTTGTCCAGCCTCAGCTGCTTCCACTCACGCCAGCCCTGTCCTCCTCCTCTGCACCCTGCACTGCTCTGGCCATGCAGGCTGGATGGGGCTTGGGGCAACCAGGTCCAGTTTTTGTGGATCCCATTTCTCCTGGCATTTCTGCAGAGCATCAGCTCCAAATTCTGTGCCTCCCTACCATGGAGAGCCAAAACAAATCATTCTGCAGTGCAACAACTACAACAACAAAAAAGGCAGAGTGGACTTGTCTCTCTGAATGGCAGGGGGTGGGTTGGAACTAGATGTTTTTTAAGGTTTCTTCCAACCCAAACCATTCCAGGATTCTGAGATCCTATAAATTAAACCATTCCCTGAAGGATGGCCAGCCTGGCCAGCACAGACTCAGCTCCCTGCTAAGGTAAACCAGGCTGTCAGAAGTGAGACAAGATACCACAGTAACAGTGAAAGTGCAGCAGAGCCAAAAGCAAGTGCCAAAAGCTGTTGCATTTTGTAGAAAAATTCTCGTCTCGATAAACATTCTCCTGCATTTTTACAGTTTTATGAAAAAGGACTCAAGCCCACAGTCAAACTTTTTCTTCTTCAACAGAGCTTGACCACAGGCTCAGAGGCGAAGAAACAAACACATCCTCGGACAGCAGGGAAGCTGCTGGGCGTGAAGTTTTATTGAGAAAACCCCATCAGGAGAAGAAGCTGTGTGGAACACAGTGGGCTCAGGCTGGAGACGCGGGCGATAAACAGCTGAGCTGAGTTTCCAGTCCAGTGGCAGTACAAATGGTGCTGAACACCTCTCACAGATATGCCTGGTCTAGCTCGAGCCTGTCAGACTGAAAACTCGCACAAGGATTTGTATGCAGCATCCCAGATTACCCTGGAGATGCTAGAGCTATCACAGTGTGGGGTGGATTGCTAAAGCAGCTCGGCCAAGTTTAACAGGCACAGACAGGAAAGCTTTCAGAGTCGAGACACATACACACGTATCAAAGACACAATCCCCAAGCAAAAGCTCCTATTACACCTTTATGTGCCTACAATATGGAAAACACTAGTTGCATTTTAAATTTTTAATGCACCCCAATGTTCACAGAATTTTTTATTTTTGCTAAGAGGGAGCTTCTAGGCAATGTTGCTGCTGGTACATCTTGAAACGCACCACCTCTGTGCTTTAACAACTGTGAGGAATTGGGTGATGCACGTCAAGAAAGTTAGACTGCTTCTGGCTGCTGGGGTAAAATAGGTCAGGAGAGCTGAATACAAGGAAACCAGCCCCTACCGACTGGAGAAAAATCTAAAATTTTGGGTTGTTCCCCACATTTTTCATGCTGTCCTTCCATTAAAGCACCCAGCACAGGCATGAAGGACAGAACGGTGTGACATGGCTGTAAAGGTGTTCTGGCATCTGAAATAGGTCATAAAAGCACTGGGGGAAAGCAGAGCTTCCAGGCACCTTGTTCTCAGCCAAAAGGGAATCATCCACTGGAATGAAATGAATTGTTGGGGATAAATGTGGTCAGGGTCAAGAGGAACAATCCATATTAACTGCTCGTGTCTCAAACATTGTGGAGCACAATCCAAACAATTAGGACATACAGAGAGGGCTGGATTATATTGAAAATGTGTTTCTGCCAGGAAACAAAGCACAAAGCCATTCCCTGAACCTGCAGTGACTTGAGGGAAAACAAATAGATTTTAAACCAATCTTGTTCTTACTCCTTAAATTCCTCTTCGGTAACGGTAAAGGCTCAGCAATCATTACAAAAAAAACCACTTGGGATTTCTGCCTGTCCTGAAACATCTCAAGTCTCCAGAGGACAACCTGTACCAAAACATGGGAAAGTCTAAAAAGGGGCCCCATTCCAGCAGTAATGCACTTGTGTCTTCTGTGTAAGACAAAAAATTAGCTCAGGGGAATTTCACTACTATGTTAAGAACTGACATTTTATATGTAATGCCTGATTAATTTGTCCCTGAATCAGATAAAGACTTCTGGTCAGAAATGGGTCAGGTTGACCAGAATTAGCTGCTAGGAAGAGAAATGTGGATGGGAGGGCTGAGTGAGAAACTGCAGCATCACAGGGAATCAGTGCCATACACTGTGTACTCCTCCAGAGAAAAATAAACTACTCTAGTTACGAGACCACAGTGTTCTACCTAACCTACAAAAAATACCCTTTTTGCTTAAATATCTATTAATTTTTCAGTGTCCCATTAAAAAAAATTAAAAAGGAGAAAAAAACCCTGTCAGTCACAAACCCCACAGCAGTTTTCACCATCACACCTTGGCAGACATCCTCCCAAGGAATATGCACAGCGAACAGACCCTTTGTAACCAAACTGACACTCTGCAAGAGCTGCTCCAGCTGATTCTCCAGAGAGAGATGCCACAAAAACGAGCCAAATTACTATGGGACTCTGTATAGCAGGACAGCTAACACACAATTACTGTAACCTTGCCCTGAGGCATTTCACAGGAAGATAAAAAAAAATAGCCTGCATTTAAGTATTTAACAATTTTTCTTAAGAGAAGAAAAAGAAAAAGCTCATTTTCTTGCTCCTTCCAAAGCAAGCAGCACTGGGATGGATTAATCACACAGAGGGAAAGTGAAGGAGGGATCCCCTTCATGAAGGACAGGTTTGTTGGGCAGATGTTTGACATTGAACACAGTGGTTTCCCTCTCCTGTGGCTAGAAGGACAGTGCAGAATTGCAGCAGCTCGTTAATAAATGAGATAATGAGTGGAGAGAAAGCAGCCACTCCCTTAGTTCAGAACTGACCACATTCCAGTTTGGAGAAACTATCAGGGTCTGCAGAAATTGGCTCCCCACAGACTGTTGTCAGGACCTTGAATTATCCCTGACACCATCCCCGTGGTGTCTGCCCCTCAGTCCCAGCCGTGATTTGCAGCACATCCCAAAACACCTGTGCCTGAGGCAGAGCAAAATGGATGGCACCTGAGTATTTATGGCAACTACTGGAGGACACACAGCCCATTTCCCAACATTAAGGGAACCACAAGGAGACTGGAAAGATCGGGCAGAGCCTCCAGAATCTGCTGAGAACCAGTCTCTGCTGTGACAGAAAATTTTGCAGGATGTAAGTAGTGACATGGACTAATCCCTTAATAAAAATCTAATTTAGCTGTTTCTCCTGGAAGAGATGTGGAATCCTGCTGCCACCCAAACAGGAAATGCTTAGTTATTAAGCTGAATTAGCTAATTCTCCCTTGGTACTTCCTTTGGTCTCGTTCAATAATATCCCCAACATCCCCTTAACAGTTGAGCAACCAACCGAGAGAATGGCATTACTGATATTACTCTTAGGTACTGCTTCAGCAAAATAAATCCTTTTTTTTTTTTTCCTCTAATTGGTAAAAAGGAACTTATCTCTATGGATAAGCATCATCCTGTCTAGACAACCATTATAAAGTCTCTGCTAGACCACCACTGCAGTTCATTAGACACTGATGCACAAAAGCCTGGGTTTGAGAATATCAGAGATGCTCCAGTACTTAAGTTCACATCTCTGGGAGGTGAATGCCAAGGGAGCAGTTTTGTGTTTGAAGCAGTGAGCACAACTTCATCTCATTTCACCAGTGCCTCACTGGCACCTGAGATCCTGGAGCAAACAGCCCTTAAATATGGGGCTCTGGATACACAGGAATGTGCTTGGGGTTCCTCCCAGTCCCACCAGTATCAACTGCAGCAGCAAGAGCAAGGCAAGCAATTAAATTAATTATTGATGACCAAGCCACAGGGATCCAAAGGGCTGGAGCAGGCAGGAAGCCACCTTGGGAGCCAAAAAAATGCACATTAGGTTTTGTATCTCAAACTTTGAGCCACCATCAGCTGACAAAAAAAAAAATGCTTGTGAGGGATGTGCCAGTTCACTTGGAAACCACAGCCCTGAACTGAGTTTGGTGACCACAGCACACAGACTCACCTGCAGCTAGAGATGCTGCAATTTAAAGTGGACCCAAAAAACACACACTTGGGCACGTCAGCCACACCAAATAGCGAGAGGGGGAAAAAGAAAAACACAAAAATAAAAAGCCTTTGAATTACACTGACTCCTCCCCATTTGGGGGGGAGGGAAAAAGGAAATTTTGAAACTTAGTTACTGAGAAACACATCCCCTGAGTTGCTAGGTGTTCACTGTTGAGGAATAAAACTCCAGCCAAAGTTACCACATTAATAATTAATCTTGCCAGTTTTCCCTCTGAAACTCAGCTGCTCTTTGGGAGACAGCTATAACTGCAAAAACCACCCTGAGAAAAAACACTTACAAACATGGTACTATTAGCATAGATATCTGCTATTATTTCTTAAAAACAGGCCTTTATATTGCAAAGATTGCCCCACGGAGCAGCTCAAAAATAAAATAAATCTTTCCTCCTTAAAGACCTGAAGATGAAGAACCCAAAACTCTGTGATACCTCCTAATGCAGCCCCATCCTCCTCAAGAGCAATTTCATGCAGAAAAAGCCTTTGATGCAAGAGGAATTAAAAGGACAATATTAATGAGAAAAATTAGATACTATTTCATCTCATTGTCTCCAATAGTGCCATTAGCAGCACTTAAAGTAATGATAATTCAGGATTATTTTAATTACGTTTCACGCTTTTTCAGGGCACACTAATGAAGGGCAGGGATAAAGGAGCAGCTCATTGTGGTGGGCACTGTCAGAACTGCCCAGCACCCCATATGAGGGATGCAGAAATCAACTTCTCACCTTCACTATCAATTCCCTGTTGACACCTCCAACTCAAGGGCTGTCAACTTATAGAATCCTGGCCAAATTCCAGCTGGATAATTAGATTGTGTCTAAAGTGCTTATTTATTCCTGGAGTTTCAATTGGATAAACACATACATTTTCTTTTCTGGATAGCCATGAATGTTGCTGAGCACTTTTCAGTACTTTCAGAGTTACATCCACAGCTGGCTCATGTTGTTTCAGGTTAAACTCGATCAGCTTCTAATTCTATGCTGGCAAATTGTCCACAGATTTATATCAACAGAAACAGTGAAACTAAAAAGAACAAAGTATTTCATCCGTCTTCAAAATTAGTTCATAAAGCACTCAGAAATCACATTTTCCCCCTCAATGTTTATTAATAATTTTGAAGCTGCTCTATCCCCAAACCTAACAGCAAATTAATTCTTAGTGCACCACTTGCAAATTTCATGCAAAATCCCACTACAACATAGCCTTCAGTTTGATAAAAGACTGCCATATGCCAATTTTTTTTTTCAAATTTTACTTCCATGCTCTAGAACAATGCTTCTCTCCAGCCATCAGCCAAACACTATTATTAATAAATTATAGTCCCACATGGACACACAGCTTGGAGAGGTGGCCTCAGGCACATAGGAGAGCGCTCACACCTTTTTGTGGGGTGTGAGGTTGAGAGGCACAGACAGGAACCCAAGCTTCCCCTGCCCTACTGCAGACTCTGAGCAATGAGTCAGAGTCCTCAGGAAACTTTCTGGACTATCTAAAGAACTTCAGTCCCCAATAGACTCCTAAATTAGATGCCTGTTTTGAGATGTGTCAGTGTCTCACGTTTTCAATTGGATTAATTTGAAAAAGTGTCTAGAAGTTGCTAGTCTAAAAGCTGCTACATCTCCTAGGGGGGAAAAACCTCATTCTCTACCATTAATTTCTACAGGTTCACATTTTTTTATGTAATCAGACAACTAAACCACTAGTTTCTACATAAATATTTTCATAACTTTGACAATTACTTTAAAACGGGAATAAGATGCTCAATTTGACTGCGGCTTCTTTTCCTATTCATAACACACATTAAGTATCTTAGGAAATCAAAAATTGATCCTTTGTGCAGCCAGCTTCATACTCATAATTAAAAAGCAGATTTTGATGTACAGTAGGCACATCAGACAGACAATTAATTGCCTTTATAGCACAGAGTACTCTGTTACAAACGTCTGCACCAAGAAAACTGAAGATAGCATTTCTACTGAGCATTACTAAACTCATTAGAAATACAACAGAGCAGAGCATTTTTGCTGTCCCTCCCTACCCCCAAACACCCTGCTGAGAATATATTTAGCCTGGAATGGCTAAAACCCATAAATGTTGAATCATCATCGTATTCTGGATGATCATCTTTTAACCTAATCAGCCTAAACTAGGAACAGTCCTGCTAGAAAGAGTGTGTGGGTTAATGCAGCAGAAGCATCATCATGCACATCAGGTCCAGCAGATGAAAGTGCTCTGAGGCACATCATTCTACAGGAAATGAAGCGTCAGTGATGAACATCGGTTTCTCATTTTAAATATTAAAACAGGCCATGGGACTTTGCCCTTTCTAACTGGGACCGAGGAGACAATTTCAAAGGTTAATTAAATGACTGACACCTAAGGGCGACACGGTGCAGGATGTGCAGAGTAAGGTCTGCCCATAGAAATCTGTGGCTTCCACTCTGCAGCAGCAGCGAGAGCAGGACCAAAAGTCACATCAACAGCACGAGGACACTGGGGAAAGTTGAGGCAAATCCACTAATGGTGTGCAGGCACCGTGCAGGAGTCACAGCACATTAAATCCCAGTGGGAATGCTCCCATGGGAGAGCACAGACACCCTCCTGGGTTTTAGTTTAGAGCTGCTTTTCTCCTGAGTGTCAACATCCACACACCATTTAATGTGCTTTAACTTGTGCTGCACACCCACCACAGGAAAACTTCCTGGAACTTCACAGAGCAAGCAAGGCTGGTGGGTTTACAGCACACATCTCGCCCGTGCTGTTTTTATTTTCTTCACAGCTGAGTTTGCCCTGACAGGGGATTATTTGGTTCTGGAGGCATTGCTGGGCAGGGAACAGACTTGGTGGAAAGCACTTCAGCCCCACTAGTTCTGTCCTGAGAGCTCCCTGCAGCCCAAGCTCCACAAGCATTAGCTGAAATAAAGCACAGCAGAGCTTCTGTGTTTTACCTTGCATGCAGGACTGGTGAACAGCAGCTGAGCTGAAGATATGAACTCTGCCTGGGCTTTTTTAATATCTGCACCTTTGTCTCATAAAATTCCAAGGGAACTTTACTCCTGCCAGCAAAGGCAGCAGCACATCCATCCCCTGTGCAGCCCCTGACCCTGAACATCCCCCCCAGGCAGCACAGACCAAGGCTGGTGCACCACAGGTCATCCCTCCCAAACACAATTCCTAAAAGTGTGAGTGAATTTTAAAATGAGGGAATTTTGACATTCAGAACTCAAATTTACAGAGAATTTATCTGCATGTATATACAGAACTTCTCCCTTAAGCGTATCTCTGTATTTATTAGTGACTGATGAATAAACAACAGGAAGATTTGTAAGATTTCATATATTTTTACATCACTTATACAAGTGACAGCTATCTTAATAAGATTCAAGCTAGCATCTTCACAAAACTTTTTTTCCTCCAAATTTCTGTAATTTAAACAAGCTGGCCAAGAAACTGAATTCCACACAGAAAAGACTGAGATTTTTCAACCTAGTCATTCAGTAGGGAAAAAGAAATCCATACATTTATTTCAAGCCTGGATTCCTACTGCAACATCTTGAAAAGCTCAATAATTCCATTAAAGCTTTGTAGGGGAGAAATATAATCTGCTATACTGCTACTAAGGCTCCTCTGTTGTAACACAAGCCACAAGAGCAATTCTTTGAAACAGTAAACAAAAAAAAACCACTCAAGGCATTAAAAATAATATTCTGAAAGAGGAAAAGAATTAAATGTTGGAAACAATCATAATTATGTTTTAAAGAGAGGGTTTGATTGTGTAACTTCAGTTACCTCGGGTGTAATGATTACCAAATTCATAACTCTTCCCCATCAGAGAGAAAATGGAAAAGTCTTAATAATCTAAAAAATATTACAGTATCTTTCTCTATTTGGAGTGAATCAATGATATTTATAGCCCCAGAGGTATTGAATTTCTTTTGTATCAAAGAACACCAATAATAATGTACAAGTCCATTATGGAAGTGCATATCAAGAAAGTGAGCACTGTCTAAGACTACAAAAGGGAGAAAGTCAAAACTCAGCCTGTGATCTCAAGAAAACATGTCAATCTTCTCCCAGATGCAACAATCAAATTATTTCAGGTGTTTGTAGCTCACCATATAAAAATAGGATGAAAAATGGAGACTGGTAACTATCAAGACATTTTAGAGAGTTTGACAGGAAAACTTCACAGCCGAAATCCACAAAAATATTATCCTAAGCAAATTAGACTTGCTTAAAAAAGAAAATTATAGATACATATATGGGTGTGTGGGTGTAAAAGAAACCAACAAGACAGCAAACAGTTTACATCAACTCTGGAATCTAAAATAATTCCGAGGTACAAGCATTCCCTAAAAGCAGGATGAGAAAAGAGACTGGCAAAGAGGGAAGTGCCTGGCCTGTTAAATCCACAGACCTTCAAAGGAACAATTTTTTGCCAGCAAGAAGAGCAGCTTCATCTGGATGCTCCCTGGCTTTATTCTCCCACCTCTGAAGAGTGTCCTCAGGCATCATCCAGCAGTTACAGAGGGGACCAGTGGGAGTCATTAAAGTAATTAGAACTGCTTGAATGTCAGCAGCAGATGATGCCATGGAGGACAAGCATCCCTACCCTACTGTTAACAGGAGATGTTAATTTTGTGAAATCTTTTCTTTTGTGTTCTGCTTTCTACCTTAACTATGTAAGGCAGAGCCCAAGAGAAAAGACCTACAAAGATCTTGCCAAGCAAGGTACCCAAATGGGCCTGGTTACCATGGCACAGGCATCCAAGTGCTTGTAACTGCAAACTGCTGAACATCCTCTCTTAGCGGGACTTTTAAACACTTAGGGAAGCAGCCAACCAATTCAAATGATCGGAATTTAAGTATGTATAAACTTAGATTTAGCTTGCTCCTTTTGAAAAATCACCATTTAACTCGATTCCTGTTTTCACAGATGAAAACAGCACGTCAGCTGAAGGCTATCACAGGCACAATCCAAATTCCAGATGGTGCTAAAATCAAGCTCAGCACATGGGGCTGACACCACCCTGGGGCAGCATATGCCACAGAGTCCACCACGGCTGCTACTGAGCTTGGAGTCAACCAAGACAAGTTCTTTCAAGTGCTTTAATAGAGGAGAAATTTCCTGTTTAGATGAGCAACAGATATATGGACGCAGGTAAGTAAAAGGTGTTGCTTGTATTACCAATGAAAATTAAAAAAAAAACATGCCCAGCATACTCTAGATAGCCAAGGGGGCAGTGTTCTTGCCCCCCAAATTTTCTGAGTGAAAGTATAAAGCAGGCCTATGGACTAGAAGTGAACATATCAAGTCAGTGAGCAATAAGCAGTATCACTGACCTTCTAGAATAATAACTGATTATCGAGCAATTGTGAGAAGTCATTTCACTGTAAAAGAAAAAAAGATCATGGATATCAGAAAGGGCTAACACTTAAATCTATATACAATATGAATTCATTTTGTTTCTCTTTATACTTCGCTATTCTTAGACAGATAACGGCTTCGTGAGACCTGATTTATTGTCCATATGTATCAAAATAGGAATGTGCTCCTACATTTCAAAGCATTAAATGAGATTTACTCCACAGTAACTTCATTCTGCCTTACCGAAGCAGGATTTGCCATGCCCGGCACTTCTGCCACAATAGAAAATCTCCTCCAAGAAATGCAGAGCTTAGTAAAAAAGTTACTATTACCAGTGTCTTGATACTTAATATTGACAGCATAGGCCAGCCAACAGAACTGGTCTATGACTAGAGCTGTCTGGAGGGAAGAATGGATTAGAAGAGTGGGAACAGCAAAATGCAGCAGCAAAGAGGCGAGCGCTGTCCTCAGCACACCTGCGGTCTCTCAGCACCCCAGGCTGCATCCCCATGGTCCCCTTGGCCAAGGCTGCTCCCTGCCCAGTGCCACGGTGCTGCTCGGGCTGGGAGAGTTGATTTTCTCCCAGATAAGCTATGGGCTGTGGTTTGGAGCT
This sequence comes from Irena cyanogastra, assembly GCA_013397155.1. Lineage (NCBI taxonomy): Eukaryota > Metazoa > Chordata > Aves > Passeriformes > Irenidae > Irena > Irena cyanogastra. Next base: position 1,079,295 of record VWZV01001474.1, on the reverse strand, counting down.
GTGCTGAGAACAGTGTTGGTCCCACAGGGGTGTTTCAGCCAGTGCTGAGCAGGGCTCACACCACTGAGACCTTTCCTGCTCCTCACCCCACCAGCGAGGCTGGGGGTGCACGAGCAGTTTGGGGGGACAGCTGAGCCTGACTGACCCAAGGGGTATTTCACACCCCTCATGCTCAGCATACAGAGCTGGGGGAAGGAGGAGAGGAGGGGATGTTCAGATTTAGGGCAGCTGCCTTCCCCAGCCACCATCACACGAGATGGAGCCTTGCTTTTCCCACAGCACCTGCCTGTGGGAAGCACTTCAGGAATTCCTTACTTTCCCTATTAAACTGTCTTTACCCAAGTGTTTTCTTTCCCATTCTCCCCCCCCATCCCAGTGCAGGGGATGTGGTTAAACCCTGACAGGCACAAACTGAAACACAGGAAACTCTATTTAAGCCTAAGAAGAAACCACATGATTCCCACAGGTGACTTCCAGCCTCAACAACTTCATGGTTCTGTGATCTCCAACACATTGTTGTTCACATTACCAGCACAATATTTAATAACTGTATCCTTAGCTAGATATAGATTTTGAATCCAATTTCAGAGAATGATAAAACATCCTAGATGTTAATAGGTCGTCACAGTGACAGTCAGGTCAATACAATCCCTGATTCATTACTCACACTGCTTCCTTCTGTTCTTACAAAATATATTGTGCCAAGAGAACATGTGTTTTATACAATTTTAACTCTTCTCTGTGTGTGTGTGCATACATATATATATATATATGTATATATAGTTATTTCACAACATTTCTGTGAAAGAAGAAATATATTTCCCATATTGGAAAAATCAGGGAAACTTAAGGACAGCTTATGATGTGATTTTCCCAAGGTTACATGTAGTTAGGTAATAACTGACACCATATTAATGAAAAAACTAAAATGGCAACAATAGGGAATCCTCCACACAGCACACACCCATGAAGCACCTTATTAGCTCTGGCAACTCTTTCAACAACTTACAGCTGAAGAGAAAATTCAGATTTTTATTCTGAATGCACGCACAGTCCAGACCCTTTGTCTGTATTTTATGTCAGGTATACCTGTTTGCTTTTTGTTCCACTGCTCCATGAAATTCTGCAACACTAAATGATATGGAAACAGCTACAAAATTATGCAGCTGGAAGTAGAAACAAGCTGTGACCATAACTTCAAAGATGTGCAGCCATGAAGAGATGTTGCTCCATACAAGCAGCATCTCTGTCTGGATTTCCTTCTTTTTATCTACTCGGGGATGGACCAGTACCAACTACAACACATCCCAAGAGCTGAACATTTTCATCCTGCTCTGCTTATGATCAAAGCTTCCTTTTCTCCAAATCCCAGCTCTGGGAGTTGCATGTTTCACCTATTACAACAGGACCCAGCAGCATTTGACTTCACCCAACTATTTTCCTACTAATGTTATTTTTAAGAGTTTATATAATAACAAATGGACTATCCAATATGTGCTTAATAATGGCTCAGGCAGCCTCTGACTGCGGGGTTATCGCATCCATTTGGTAAGTTTCATGGGAATCCATAACCTTCCCCTGAACTGTCACCAAGGAACAGGTTGCAAGGGAATGAGGTCTTCCAGAGGAGCATATTATAAAGGCAGCTTTTATGATACACATTAATGGAGGTCAGAGGCAAGGCTACTGTTCTCATTTATGAAGGGAAAACACTAGATCATAATGATGGCACGAGGATGGGGAGAATAATAAAGTCATTTCACTGGTTCAGGAAAGATTAGCACGTTTTGCCCAGTTAAGTCCTTTTCACTATAAAAGGACTGCCTAGAGGTGCCTTTAAGTATAGATTTGCAGACAGTCAGAACTAGGTGTGGGTATCACATCAATTGCAGCAGGTGACTCTGTGCCTACAAGTTATTAGGAATAAATACCCCTTCCAGAGCAGAAAATCAATTCAATGCTCATGGCACTCCTTGATTGAGAAGATGTGGCTCTTGAGACCAGAGCTCCAAAAGTGGACCAAAGCCTAAATTACACTAAGTCATAATTCCTGGCTTATATTAGGAAATTTTATGTGGCACTAAAACACACAGTGACAGCTCAAGTTTCTTTTTGAGCTTGTAGACACAAGCAGTGACCCGTGCCTTTGAGGTTATGCTAACCACTGCTAAGTGCATACTTGTTACTCATATAATTCTTCTCTAAATTACTTAAGATAAAAGAAGCCGAGCAAGAGCCAGGTAGAATCAAACATGATTGCTTCCTATTAAACAGCTGTCAGTTCCACCAGATCTCACCAACCTTGGATCAAAGGCAGTCACACTTGGACACTTTTCCTTTAATAGCTTCATTCATGCCTGGGCAGTGCTGGGAGTCTTTAGCTGTGTTCTGATGCTATCTCAGCACTTGAATGAGCCCTGCACATTGTGCTGCTCTGTACCTTCCTTCAGTTCTGAAAGAATCCTTCTGCTGGGTAGAGAAGCACAAGAATCTCAGAAGAGAACATCTACTCCCTTAGAGTGGGTGGCAAGCCCAAGCTTGGTGCCCTTGAAATTTGGGAAGAAAAATTGCAGATGTGTGCAATACTTCAAAGGCTTCTATAAAAACTGAGCATTCTCAATGAACTGCCCACAGGCCTATTCCCAGGGCTACCCCCAGCCCAGAAATCCCATTTGAAACTGGCCACAGGAGCCATTGGGAGAATCAGGTCTTAAACTGAGAGCAAGTTGGCCAGCTAGTGCAGCAGATTAAAGCTCTGGTAAAATGGAAGGTTAAAGCACCATGGTGAAAGTCACCAGGTCACAACTGTGGCCTCAAGCTAGAGCAGAGCAGCTCCCAATGAGCAGTTAGTAACTCTTCTTGAAGAAAAGGCATAACTATTGCCTAATTCAGAAGGGTGCTCAGACCAGCAGAGGTACCTGCCAGCACTCAGATCTCAGCTCTATCACATAAGCAGACAGGAGAGCACCCCAGTGTATTGCATACATATACATTATGAACTTTTATCTAAAGGTATTAAAATTTGGAGGCCAGCATGCTGAGTTTCCCCATTTGAAGAGGGCAGAAAAAAGCCTGTCTCCTGAATGTGTTTCTTGGGCATTCATTTCTGTGCCCCACAAGAGAACGCCCACTCTGCTCCCTCAGCAAACACCCTACCAGTGTTCCATGTCTATGATCAAAGTTTCTCTTGGACTCCAGTGGGGATTTGGAAGCACAACCTTTAGATGTAAAGGAGTGTTAAAATAAAAAAATTAAAAACACTGAACCCAAGCCCCTTGTGTTTTGAAAACCTACAGTAACTCCAAAGGCTTCCTAATACACGCACCAAATTTTACATCTCCAGGCTTTGGCTTATTAAATAGGGAAAAATGTAAAAATGCATGACCTGGATGAAAGTACCATTCTTTTCTGCTGTGTTCCCAAGTTTTTGAAGTTGGAGACTTTGTTCTTAGCAAAACTACTTTGGTAGCAGCTCTGTCTCCACTGGATGAAAATCTGTGTCATGGAACAACCGACCTAATTTGGATCCACTGTCCAGTTCTGCTCTAGAGAGAACCCTGATTAAACTCAGTTATTCTGCACTTCTTCTGAGGGTTGAAGCATTCAAATTAGCTATTAGATCCCTAGCAAAGATCTTGCAGCTCTTGTGCTAACTCAGAGTAGCAGATGTATCAAGGACTATAATTTCTAGCATTACACAAACCAATTAACCTTTGCCAGTGGTACGCACTGTAAAGAACTAAATATAATAAAACATTTTAAGAGTATTGTTTAATTCATACTCAGAGCAGTTTCCCAGAGGTAGTTATGAACTGATATGCACTGAATCACAGCATGTTACTACGTTGTTCAGTGTTGCTCCACAAGGTTCAAATTAGACTCCCTCAGCTCCAAAAAACCATACCCAAATCCTGGCAGCTTTTTCACCTAGGTTAGCTAATTCTTCTGCAGATAAAGCCAACAAATAAGCACAGAGGGTAGACAGAATTAAAGAAAAAAAATTAATCTAGATCTTACAGATTTGCTCACTTCTACCCTGAGCACATGTATATATTTATAAAAAAACTTTATTCATTTTTTGGGCTAACAAAGAATGTGTATCTTTAGTCTTTCAGAAACTGGAAAGAGCAGTGGGTAGAAAAGATGTGTGTTTAACAAATGCCATTCTCAGCTTCTGAGTTTGTATACAAAGACATGCACGCAAGACATTCATGGGATTTTCTATGAAAGAAAGAGACACCTGGCAATGCTAGATAAAAAGCCTTATTGGTATGAGAACATCGTGTTGACAAAAAATTTGCAATGTACTTAATAGCAAAAAGACACAAACTATCAACCTTTAAAGCTTCCTGCCTGTAAACACATCTTTAGGAAACACTGAAATAAGTGTGGGCTGCTCAAACAGGAGGCTCACACTCCCCAGGACCAGGAGGCACACCTTTGGTACGACTGATGGCACACCTCCCCCAGAAGTCACACTGCTTGCCAAGGCAGACTGGAGCCCGATGAACCAGGGGGTATTTGAGCCCAAAGCTCACCTGAACAACCTGTGCTCTCAAAGCAGTGTCAGCACACAACCTCGAGCAGATTTGCCAAAAGGACATTACCCAATTTCCTCCCATTTACAAGTAAATTGGTTAAATCACAGCAATATTTTTGTGTCTCACTAAAGGTCTATTTGGGATGTCACGGTTCTTAACAAAAAAAGGTTTTCATCCTGCTTCACCTCTGAGTGAAAAACCAAAAGCACTCCAGGTATGAACTCCATGTTGAATTGCAGGAAGCTGATTTGAATTTTAAGATTCAATATAAATTATCTCCTGCATGCACAGAGCTACACTGAGCACTATCATCAATTATACGGGCACAGAACATCACGTGGAGAAGTACCCAGCACATAAATGGCACTTTGGGGTGTGCATGTTTTCCCAAATCAGCCTTGTTTTAATTGTCAGAGGGATTATCTTGCTATAACAGTCTGTTCTGTTTGTTTTCTTCACGCTTATCAGCTATGAAGTCAAACTCCAATAATCATGTCTATTTAGCTTCCTCTTCAAAACACAAACCCAAAAACCAAACAAACCAGAGGAGGGGGAAAAAAAAAAGCTTCCAGCTGACCATTCAGGAGTATCTAATCTAACAGGAAAAGGTGAATCCTATGTGACATGCATTTTGTGGTCGGGTTGATGGGAAGCCTGAGGGTGCGAAAAAGGCAGACCAAAATCCTTAATAAACCTATAAAGTGAAAAAAGCAACATCTGCCTATGGAAAGATAGGAAAACCAGGGTCTAATACAGACTGACACATCATAACTAGTGTTTATGTATATTGCCAAAACCACTGCCCTCTGAAATTTCTAAGTAAATTTCAGTTTTAGTGTCTTAATCAGTTCAGCATTCTGCTCTTGTCGAAATGTCTTGTCAAAAGGCATTACCATGACTTAAAAACTTTAAGTTCAGAGGAATGCTAGAGGAACTTAAGCAACATCTATGAAATATGGCACTTCTCATCTTAATTTTAAAACAGTTTTTGCTTTCATGATATGAGGCACTATGTTCTGTGCCCTCAAAATTTACACCACCTCCCAGGGCTGAAATAAGAAAGCATGTTGAATAATTCCTCTCTTATCACTTACTACTGAAGTGTAAAGTAAATCTGCTGCTGTTCAATAAAATTCCTCCTTGAAATCACAAGTCTCTCAGTTACTCTTTCTGTCTCAGTGGCATTGAGTATTCCAGGTCACTGCACAGGTTAAGTGAACAACCGCACAAATGCAGAAATAACACAAACTGAGATTGTTCCAATTTCCCCACAGTACCACTTGGGAAAAAAAAAAGAAAATAATCAGATCTACCATCTCCTTCCAGATACGCACCCCACGCCTTTTATTTATTTAAGATTTTCATTCTTATGGCCTCCTTAATATGACTGGCTCTGCCTCGAGCATTCATTTCATAGGCAACTGCTCTGATCTGCAGCATCCCTACTCTCAGAGCATTCCTGTCAGGAGGAGCCATTCCTTCTCCAGGGCCAGTCTCATTTCATCAGAGCTTGGCTAAAGCTCTGATAAGGGATTTGCCAAGTTCTGACACAGCATTCTGACACTTGGGGTTGTTTCCCCCCCTCCTCCTTCCCCACTTTTTTCCCCCCTCGGTACTCTAAGTAGTTCATTAACCCCACATAACTGCCAATTAAGAGAATTTCTCCTCGAGAAGGAACATTCTCTCTGTGAAATTCACTTAATTACAGAAAAATGCATAGCTTAAATATAACAACCTCCTCTCCTGTTAATTCAGCTGTGGTGAATTTTGCATGCTCTATTTTATCCTCTGGTTACAACATAAGGGAATGCTGAAAAACACTTTTTTTTCTTTTCTTTTAAAAACAATTACCTAAAAGTTCCTGCAAGTAGGGAAATCCTGGAGCTTTAGGGATTACTGCCACAGAGATCAGAAAGGAGAGCTTTGGGAACTGCCATAGGTGTGTTTCTAAGACAATCCACAGATCCTACAACTTGATGAATGCTCACAAATACCTTGTGTTTTCCTCCTAGACATATTCCTATAGAAAGGAAAGTTATCTTCCACTCACAGCATGCCCATAAGCCTAGGGAATGTGTCCAGGCTGACACAAAATGTATATGAACAGGTACAGCACCTAAACCAAGCTCATTCCTAGGAGGAGGCAAATACTTCAGTACCCTGTTCTCAAACTCCTGAAGAGGCACAGTCCCATAGTTTAGAGATATTTCCCTTTTGATCAGCAGATCTTCAAGGGACCAAGCAGCAGAGAGGCGAAAAAAAATATTCACTTCTCAGAAAGGTTGCAAAAATATTATTACTATTTTTAAAACAACTTCACCTATTTGGCATAATTTGACCAGATGCAATGGCAGAAAGGTGGGGGGTTTAAACAAAGCAAAGCTAGTTTGGATGTAAGAGCATGTTTCCAATACTAAAAAGCCACTGACTTCTTGAGTTTGCTTTCTGAGCCTGATTCTCAGCTGGTATAAATTGATAATGTTGCTCTGATGTGGTTCTTTTATGTCTGCTCTGCTCTCTGCAGCGTTCTCGGCACGAGGCGAGCGTGGGGTTTGCTGCACCAACAGCGAGCACCCAACTGATGATGGGAGATAAGCAGAGTAATTAATACACGTGCTTAGTTATGAACTCTGGAAAGAACAGCATGCAGATCTACAGTTATCAAAATACAGCCCCATATAAATAAATAATAATAATAATAAAGATATCATTTGAATGCATTTATTCACAGGCAGCAGCGTTCATTCCTGTACCTTTCCCTTTATGTGGGAATACAAGGGACAACCAATAGAAATTATAAACAGGATTAGATGCAGTAACCTTCCCATTAAGTGCTACATGGGAAAAATACATCCAGCTATTATCCTGGCTCTTCATTTCCACAAAGCTTCCAGTACCATCCACCCTGCCCAGTTTTCCTGTGGAACGACTCTCCCTCCTCCTCACAGCTGCTACATCTGCCAGCAGGTAAGGAAAATTCAAAGTGCTGCTTGGTCAGCATGACCTCACTTGGAGACGAGGCAAATGAGCTGAACACACCTGCCCAGCATGTTCCCTGTCAGCCAGAGCCCAAAGCAGCTCCTGAACTCCAGTTCCTACCGAGCAATGCAGCACACAAATCACCAGGTGGCCCTATTATGTAGCAGTCATTACCACAGACATCCCAGCCCTGCACAGGCCCCCCCTTTCATGTAGTGCAATGCTGTGTGATTATCTGAATAAAATGTTTCCCATGGAGACAGCTCCCCGTGGCTTACACCTTGTTGGGGACAAAGGAAACGATGTGGAGATGCTGTTAACCTCTGGAAAGATGTGAGAAAGGCTCAGCTGAGGAGAGAAAAGTGAACGGCGGCAATGACTAATTGTTTAGTGCAGGATCCTGCGTTGTTACCAGCATATAAACTCTGCCTTTGGGAAATGCATTTAGGGGTTTTTCCCCTCCAGAGCCTGAAGTGGGATAACCAAGACGGGATCTAACCCAGTACATAATTTGAAGAAGGGCATCCTGCATGACAACAAAGAATTTGTCATACAATATCTACCCAGTTATTTTACTGGCAATCAAAGCAATTTGTTTCATATTTTTGGTACTCAGATTTTAGCTCAATATATGTGCATATAAACAATTCTCACTGTGTATTACAAGCTTAACTACTCTACACTTGGAGCTTCTACAAAATTATAGATGATATAAAAAAAAGTTCCTATTCTTCCATCCCAATTAAAAAGGAACATATTTTCAAGTGCATTATCTCTCCCCTGTGCAGCCAGTCACTAAAATGTGCAGCAAAAGCAGTTGTATTTACAGCCTTGGACTACTTGGGGACAAGCAGGGATGTACAAATGCAAGCATCAAATGACTTCAAAACTGGCAGCAGCACTTCTTGTTACGCTGTTAATTTACCTGTGTGGGTTAATGGCAGCAGTCAGTGCACAGAGCTGAACACGTGTGCAAATCTTGACTTGGTCACCAGTGTCAAAAGTAGCTGCCACAGTTAATTTCAAGAAATCTTGAAAGGACAGAATTATGCACAGTTAAGTACTGCTTCCTTCAGCTTGTAAAACAGCAATAAAAGAAAAACCCATCCCTGGGTATTTCCAGGTGTGCTCCATCCAAGATACATACACAGCCGAGGTGAGCTCATTTCCCCAAGATCAGGAGGCACTGATGGAACACAGGGGCTACTCTAACTAAAAAGGAAACCTCCAAGGAGCAGAGATTAAACTCTATTTGCCTTAGGTCAGAAGATCTTCTGTAGTCCCCAGTGCCCATTTGTGTACATCACAAAGCCTTTGCACAACTCAGCAAAACCGGCAGCCAGAGGAGACACCATTGCTGGAATTCCAGAGGGATTGCAATGCACAAGTGAGATGTTTTAGTTAGATTAAGGAAGCTTCTTCCTCATCACATCTTCCTGTGTGAACCTGAAGTGTGTCATGGGCAGCCAGGAATTGCACCAACATGCAACAAGAAAATAGCAAAACATGAATTTATCATTCCACCCTCTTTTATGTCAAAGGGTCCTTATCAGAGCAAAACAAGAGATGTATTTCAGTGAAAGGTCAGGTCTCTAAGTGAGCTCCATGGATTACCTCCCAAGTCAGAATCTTGCCCTATGTGTAAGATATAAATCACTAATGTTCTCTCATGTTACAGTGACATTTTAATTGCATTATGCACTTTAACATACTCAACTTGGGTTTTAGCTATGTTAACTGTATTTCTTGATTTCTTTGTGGTATTTAGCCATTTTTTATAAATAGACGTGGTTATTTCTCAAAGTTTCATTTGCATATCTTCATTTCCTTGCTTAATACAGACTCAGAATTCAACGAACATTTGCAGATATACAGACATTTCCAAATACAGAAGACAGAACCTTAACATCCCATGCAGATATCAGTGTACCAACACAAGCAGCATTCCAGCAGCAAAACAAAAACAAAACCAGGACACGTGTCAGAAGAAAATCATATTAAAATTCATACTAGCACTGCCCAGAGAAGATTCAACACTTGCAGGATTATTGGTATTAGACAATTCAGAACATGCATCACGACAGAAGTCTTCCCTTTTTATGCAAGTGTTTCCACCAGAAAAAAAAAGAATGCATCTGTATGCAAGAAGTAGATGTCAATTCTAATACACATGCTTTGTAAGAACATAAAATGGAAATGCACTCTGCTTGCTCTGCCCTGCAACACCTGGTAATGCTCCCATCTCAGCAGTTATGAAAATCAAACCCAGAGAAATAACCAATGATTTCAAAACCTTCACTTGAATAGAAAATAGCATTTCTTTACCATTACACTGTAGTTTCTTCAATTTTTTTTTTTTGCTTGAACAACACAAAAAGAATAATGATCCTACCAATGAAGAGCCCTTGTAATATCTGACTTCTGCACCTCGTGTTCCTGTTGGCAGAAGATGCTCAAAGCCACACGTTATCCCTCTTATTCTTTAAATCTTTTGTATTTTTATGAAAGGAAATCAGAATCTACTTGAAGTCATGACGATGATAAGCACCAGTACCCACAAAAATTACGTCACCCCCTTGCTGTCCGTGCTGAGTAAGAGCTGGAGCTCCCAGCAGGGATTTGCTCGTGGTCTCTGTCAGCCTCCTGTGCTGCACCCTTACTCCAAACATTCAGCTAAAAATGTTTCAGGACTGGCCATACTCTAAACGTGTTTTTTTCTGGCTCGTTTTGACTTTACACCCACAAACCACCCAACGCTCATGTTCAAGAAAAAGAATTTTGACATGCGTTTATACTTTTCTCTCTCTGTCATGCCAGGAAAACCATCTCAGTCCACATGAAGTTGCCTGTTGGCTGTCTCCTGTATTTGTTTGCATAAGCTCAAAAGATGATGGTCTCACTTGTGCTGCTGCTGGGTGACCCTGGGAGGCCCTGCTGGGACAACAAAGTCAGTCTGAACTGGGAACTTCCCAATCCCAAAATCCTTCACTATCAACACAGGCTCCAGCTTGACCACATGAGCTGACTTGTGGGCGTTGCAAGGTTGGGTGCCCCATCTGGATGAAGAACTGGGGGTATTTTTAGGATTACAAGCATGACTCCTCTTGCACACAGCCCTGGAAGAGTCCTTACTCACTGCCTCTCGTGCTCAAAGCAGAATTCCTCAGAAATCTCACCTACAGAGGAGCAAGGAGGAGTGCTGCGCATAAAAACAAACAAAAAAAAGGTCTGGAATTGAGGTTTAACAAATACAACTCACACTGACTGGTCTGGGAAAAGAAAGCCAAGCCAAGCAATTGAAAAGAAAATGCTGTGGGACAGAACAGTTGTTACATCAAGAGCTGCTCATGTTCTCCAACTCAGTTAATGTAATGGGGGAAAAGAAAGGAAAATGGTCCCTGTCATAGTCCTGGATAATGAGGCTGAAGTAGAAACTTGTGATATAGGATATCAAAAGCTTTAATTATTTCCTTTTCCTCCAGCCTGATGGGATCTACCTGGAGCCATCAAGCACAACCTTTATAGAACCCATGCTTCCCTCCTGTCAGCACACACGGGCTCTGTGCCAGAGCCTCCTGAGGAGCTCCAGGGCTGGGGACATCCCCATTCCCTCCTGGAGATGTGAGGCACCAGCACTGCACTGCAATAAAGCAATCCATCAGCACGCAGCTCCCACCACAGCTCTGCCAGGCCTCTTAATAAGCTGTTAGTGACAATCACTCCACGTGTCACAGCCACAGCGAAAAGCAAATTACCAGGGATCAGAAGGTCTCTGTTTGAACTTGGTGATTCCCAGGAAAAGCCATCATCTCCTCTCCCCTGCATTTAACTTTAAGTAAACCAAAAGGAGTCTGAAGGTTTGTGTTTCCTCACGATTTTATCATATGAATTATGGAGCAGGAAAGCTGTTTCAGATGCTCCAATGTTCTTATATAAAACTATTCCCCTACAACAATATTTTCCTCCTATGACTTGTTTGTTGTTCGGCTTATTATTTTCATTTTCATTTTGTAGCTCATTCTCAGGACATGCATATTCTTTTTGAATAACAACTTCAAAAATGAAAGTCTGCTGTTCGCAGCAGCAATCACAGCACATTCCATTAAAATGGAGCTTTTAACAATATCTCTGATTAAATCAATTTGGTTTGCCCTTTTTAAAATACTCCGGAACTCTCAGAAAACATACTGCATTCAGTTATTTCCAAACAAATGTAGCAAATACAAATGAAAATAAAATGACGTTATATATTTTGGGAGATTAGACATGAAAAAAGCACACGTAATTAACTGTACCTGGCTGGACAGTAAATGGCAAATAGCTCCAGCCTGCCTTTGCATACACAACTCTTGATTTTCTATTTTGTGTAATGTCTCATAAAAAATAACAAAATATTCATGAAAATCAACATTCCTGCTGCACCAGACCCCGGGATTACCTACTGAAATATCTCCTAGGGAAACAATTAAAAAAGCATCTACTTAATCTACCCAGAAAAAGCAAAGTATTTTGAATCATGGCTAACTAGTATCAACAGGCAGGTTTTTAAGCCTTAAAAGCAAACTCTGCAGCTCAGAAGCCAGATGTTAAATAGATGTTAAACCAAAAAACCACTACCTATTTTTTTCTGAAGAATCCATTAATCATAGTAATACCAGAGAGTAGCAGAGAAGTAATGAACTTATCTGTGACAGAGCTGATTCACAAAGGAGGAATGACTAACACATGACCAGGTACTCTGAGCAGTGCTCCTCCACCTGATGGGAGTGGGATCAGACAGCAATGACATCTCCACAACACAGCCAAAAAACTCCTATCACCTCAGCTGCCATGAGGCAACACTGCAAATCTTTGCTATAAATCAGATGAATCTGAGTCTTCAGATATATTTATTTTAATAACTTTACCAGCAGTACCTTCTTTTGAAATTAATACATCTGCCTTTTTAGTTTTCCTTGTAAAACAATGACAGCTAATAGGAAAGCACTGTCATGTATCCTGACTAAAGGTAATGTATATGTGACAGCCGTGTGATCATCACTAGGAACGTACTTCCACAAGACAAAAGGAATAATTAAAACGAGCCTGAAGTCCCGGCTTTGGATTTATATGTTTTAATTTGAAAGAACAATGGCTCCTTGAAGCTCCTTCCCAACCAGCTCTGACAGCCTGTCATCCCCTAACCAGCCCAAGTAACAGTTGTGCAGGTCTGAGCACCAACCAGCAGATTATGCCTGATGATCCTTAGAACAGCACCACTGCTTCCAGGAGAGCACTGGAGATGAACCCAGCTCTGCAACCCTTTGAAGCATTTATTCCACTAACAAAGCATCCTTGGAAATGAAGCTAATGAGAGAAACAGAGCGAGCCTGGATTTTGTTTAGGTCTCATTTCACATGCAGTTACTTTGTGGTACTGCACAGCAGAGCCCTGAGCACAGCGTGTATGTGAGAGAGGACTCAGACAGATTTTCCCACTGCTGATGGGCTCCATTTTCCATCAAACAACCATCCCAGAGCTCACACAGACTCCAAGGCAACGGGGATGGCACAGGGATGTACCTGCAGTCACCTCTGGGTCAGGTGACATTAATGGCAAGAGATTGGCAACTACTGCCCCACAAGCGTCTGCCACTGAAACACAAGGTTCCACTCAAGCAGCATCCAAAGCTTCTAGAAGTTTGGTTTTTCCATAAAAAGCTGACTTCGCTTTCCTACAGATGATTCTGCATGAAAACAATTTAATTTATCTAGATTCAAAAGTATTTTCAAAAAAGAACTTGCTTTTTCCCAGGACAAGGTGCAAATGAACTGCTTTGCTACTGAACTGTTTCCAACACGTTGCAGAATTCCTCTCCTATCAACTCTTCCCCCTCTGAAGGGGAGCAGCCTCCCACTGATGCTGGTGAGGGATATGCTTCAGATTTAAGGATTCTGCATTTTCCCTCTCTTTTGAGACAGACAGAGAATGAAACAGAAGTAAAAATGGAAATTATTGGCATGAAAGGAGAAACTCCAGGTCCGCATCAAAAAATACAAACGTGTGCACGTCCAAAATGTTTTCCACCAACTGCAATGCAGACATCAACCCCACAGGATCAGTCCCCAGGAACCCACTGCCCCATGACCAGACTGAACAAATAACATGGAAGACACATAAATTGATTACATTTCAGTGACACTAGTGTCCCAGGAAAAGCTGCCATTCTGAAAAGTTTAGGATCCTGCTTTTTCACTTGCATCCTTTAATGAGAGAGCAAAAGGAAACAGAAAAGCATAGGGTTTTAATACAGCAGATGTTTCTGAGGGAAAGGTCAACAATTCAAACAAAGATTGAACCCTGTCAGCCAGCAAGGCAATGTGTCACCTGGCTGAAACAAAACAAAACATCCTACCACTGCTGAACTGTCTTTAACCACACAGATAAAAGGGATTCTTTTCTAATTTTAGAATATATGACCCCCTAAAAGAAAACACTGCTGTAAATATTTCCTTTAAATAAACACTTTGATTTCACAGACTTACTGGTGGCTAACAAAAAAAAGATCACAGGAAAGTAAGAAGAGGAAATAACTAACCAAAGTATTTTGCTGTGATTTAGGACTTCGGCTTCATTTAGATGTTTTAATATTTCTAGTGCCTGAATTATTTATTTCTTCTCTCCTTCAGGGCATGCACATTGTGTTTCAAAAACAGTAAGAACAGTAGTATCTTTTTCTGTTTCCTGCCCAACTGAACAAGAACCAGAGTCAGACCTTGGGACAGCCTGGGGACAGGACTAAAGCAGCAGACAGAGCTGGGAGCCAGGTGGGAAAGGAGATGCATCCAAAACCAGGAGCACACTCCCTGGGTTCTTTTTATTTTTTGGGGTTTTTATCTGCATCCTCAAGGTTTCTTTCTAAAGATCTGGGCTGTCCTGCAGGATTTTGGAAGGGGCCTCAGGCACTGCCATGGTGTGAGCGCTCAGCACAACAACAACAAGAAATCTCTTTAGCTCCTCAGAGCTCACCCCAGAACTCCCATCCCTTCACCAGGTCAAGATTTCACCCTGCAGAGTTCTGCAGAAGCCAATTTCTGTTTTCCATGTATCAGTTCCCAGGCCAGTGTTTGCTGTGGGTGCTGCAGAGCAGAGCTGGCTCCAACAAACATTCCCCACACGCCAGTGAAACACACACCCCCAGGTCTGCAATAAATTGGCACTCAAGGTGATAAACCACAATCACAAGCCAGCATCAATGGAAAGCCAAGTTTCTCTTACTCCAAGCATGCCACTCTGCAACTTTTCAAGGGTTCAATAAAATATAAAGCTTTCCCAAAGAGTGCTCTACACACGTAATGTTTTCCTTTTGCTATAAAATGCATCTTATTGATTTATAATGTACTTTCAAGGAGAATGAAACCTAGTCTATAAAACTAAAATTTAGGAGAAAGGACAAGTGTTGTAAAGGAAACTCCAAACCATTAGTGACAGGGATACATATTCTCATACTTTCTGATGGTCAGATTGTGTTCTACAGTTTTTTACTTCACATAAATAGGAAATAAAGGACAAAAACCGCAACTATAAATGTAAAAGATAATCAGTGCTTCTACTGTAACCCACAATTTAAACAAAACTTGCTATTTAATAAACTGAAAGCTGCTAAAGTGCATTTATTAGAAGTGTTACAGAATAGGATGGGAATCTTAAATTTGCATTTGAAGAAACCAAGTTGTTTGCTCTTGAAACTGAAATTTTTTAATAATTTACCATGTTTTCACAGGACTGTAATCAAGATTTGAGCAGCTCCAGAACAGCATTGCTGTTGTTTTTCTTCTCTTAACATCAACTTCTATTTCACTAAGTTTTTGTTCACAAAGTGTTTTATCAAGCCAAAGTGCAAGGAGTTTCTCACAGATGGATATGGGGAAAATGTTTTGATTCTCGTTATTCCATCAAAGCCATGTTTATGTTTGTGCAAAGGAACAAAATTCATCTCTACCTTGGGAAGAAATGTGTTGATGCTATTCAAGCCTACACTGTAACTGCATTTGTTCTCATGATAACACAAAATAAATCTGTTACTGTGTTCAGCACATCAGTACATCAGAAAGGGCTTTTATTGTAAAACAACCCAGAGCAATGCCAAAGAGAGTCTGCAGATCAAACAGCTCTGCTACTCATTTCCTAAGGAAAGTTTATTTAAATTTACAACTGTGGTGTAAAGGACATACAAAATACTTACAAGTGAGAGACAGTCATGCTTTACAGCTCAAAGTCATGAAACATCATCCATGAAGTCTTGCCCTCTTAAATACCAGGTATAAATCTCACACTGAAGACTTTTTGTAGGAATTTTTAGCTGGTATATTCCAAGGTGAGAAAGGCTGAACTTGCAGAGATCTTGGTATATACAGCCCTGACTGAGAGTGCTGTTAATTACTCTTGATTTATGTTACAGACCCCAGAAGATGCATGAGCACTCTGGAAAAGCTGTGATTCCTGTTACTCCTGCCACCCTCCAGAGGCTGCACAGCCTCTGCTGCCCATGGCCAGTCACACTGCTGCAGGAATTCTTTAGTTTGAACAAGTTACAAGACAAGGGTGCATCAATCCAGCAGCCCTGCCAGGCAGGGCAGATTAAGAACACAAGAAACAGCAATACTTGCACTTGTGGGAGCAATAGCTTTGCTAAATAAATATAACCACAAAACACTGCCAAAATTGGAAGACTTTGAGTCTGAGAGGCACAGGGAAAGCTGGTTCATCTGCATACTCTATCACGAGAAAGAAATTAATGGAATATCCCACTGGAAGTTGGATTCCTCTACCAAATGAATTCCACCCAGTGCTTTCAGAGGCGGTTGGTTTGGTTGGTTGTTTTTTTCATTTCAAACATACATTTGCACAGTAAATTCCCCACAAACTGCATAAATTTCGTAGTTGATAACATCTGTAATTAGACTTTGAAATTCACACTGCTATTAGCTGTCCTACATGGCACAAGTTTTGCCTGAAAACACCATTTAAGCTGTTTTCGTTTTTTTAAACTATCAAATTTGAAAGCCTATTAGATGGGATGAGTTTTTCTTGAAGAATAAAACTAAATTGAGTTTATTTGAAAGATCAAACTGTAAGGACAAGATTGAAATAAATGTTTAGTTGCAACAAATAACCTGCTCTATAAATCAAGCTCAAACAGGATATAAGCAAAGGACATGGACCAGAAAAAAAAAAAAGAAAAGCAGATAGCAATTCCTCAGATTTGACCTAAGAAAATGAAAACCATAGGAAGGAACCTGCATGATTAAGAGCAAAGTGGCTGCAAGAGAGCTGAGAAAGCATCAGGTAAAGCATAGGTTCCTCTAGTCAAAATTCATATCACAGAGCACTGCAAGTGCAGGATATCCCCAGTGCCAACTTCAGGTGCACAACACCAGAGCCCCATTATTGCTGGATTTATCATGGAGCAGTTTAAATCTGACCTGAAGACATGCCAAGAGAATGGGTGCACCTTTAAATGTTCTCCAAGGGCTGCATAAATCAGCATAAACTGCATCACTCCTCAACAGGAGCTGAAATCAGAACTCTCCCTCCAAAAGCTGTGGCAGTGTTGGTGCTTTGGGATGCAGGGATATTTCAGTTTTCATCCATGACTCTGTGCCAACCACAAATTTTGCAACTTCTCCAGCACAGTTTCCTGTATACCTGTTGCTTCTAATGGCTCCTTTTGCCTTTTGGCCAGGCTTTTCCACAGATCCTGATATTCAGTTAGCACTCTGCTTGCGGAGTAAACTTCCCAGGATCTTTTACAGCCCATTGCATTGTGCTTTTAGGTGGAAGAGAAATAAACACAGACCCTAAATCCTAGTTGCAAATCTTTGTTTTAAAACCCAAATGAATTTTCACTGCCAGTTTCTCTGCATTCAAGTTACTTGTTGATACAGAGATCCTGCACTAGCAGCACTATTTATTTTAGTGTGTAAGGGTGGACAACGTGTGCTGGTCCAGAAGTTGATCCCATCAGCCTCACACACAACAATATAAGAAATAAATTATTTACAGGGTGTTTTTCCATGTAGTGAAGTGCTTAGCAGAAGTAGTACTTCTATTTGAATAATTGAAAAACGCTTTTTCCTCTCCGCCCTGCAAGGCTGGATCCCAAGTCCTTAGCCTGGACCCCCATTTCTCCTCCATATGGGATGTTCAATTTCCATTTCATTTTTGAGTGCTAATAGTGGCCCATAACTTCAAGTACTGCTATTCAGAGTCAGTGCCTTTTCCCTGATTAATTACTATGGAGAGATGATACCTCTGGGAATCAAATACATCGTGTGCTTAACTCCAGAATAGACAGTTCTTGTCAATAACACATCCAAGCAGCTTAAAACTTCAATAGCCTGGTTTCTTATATACTGTAAGTGGTGCTGAATATTCAGTTTTATTTCTGTTTCCCTGCCAGTAGGAAATAAAGAACACACTTTTAGCTAAATGAGAACTGAAGTGCATTGGAAGAGTGCTATAAATTATATGCAGGCCACCAAATAAAATTCAATTTTCAGGTAATGTGAAGGTGTAATGCGTCTGGAGGAGCTGTTTTGCATATCACACACGACAGCAGGCAATAAGGAGCAGGGAATGACTAAAACCTGATCTGTCACATGCAACTCTTTGATTGTTCCCTCCACTTTACCTGCTCTAATCGCGCCGTTGCAGTGTTGATTCAGAACACGGCGGCCCATGAAAAATGTCACCGTTCTGTCGATGTTGCGGATCCGCTGGCAATTTCAGCAAGCACTGGATGCACATAAAGGGTGATAAGGCACTATATCCTGCCATGCTCAGCAGGTTTTCCATTTCCTCCTGCAATTACACATCAAACTGTTTTAGCTTCACAAGCTTCGGCACTATAAATGGCCTCGAGGCAGAAGTCTGCTCCGCACACTGATGAGTCTATCTTCAAAGCAGAGTGCAAACTCAGGTTTTGGGGAGAGATGGTTTTTTTTTTTAAATACTCTTTTTCCAGAGCTTTTAGGAGTTTACTTAGAGATTATACCTACCATTATCTCCATGTACTCCAATTAACAGGCAGTTTTATATCAGCATTAACTGGAGCTGCCTCTAAGAGGAGGTGAAAGCCATGCATACACAAGAGCAAGCCACCATCTGCACAAGAACCCTGTTCACAGCATTACATCTCTACATAATGGGATTTTTCTTTAGCTCCACCTTCTTTTCTCCTACAAGGCTACCTAGAATTCCAGACAGACAATAGCAGGAGAATCTAGCTTTCAAACACTCAAAACTTTGTCTCACACTACTGCAATGCTGCCAAAACCATATCATTTCTCCTGTTGCTCCATCTAAAGCAATTCATACATTCTGGTATAGATATCTCACACTGATGTAAGAAGGAAACAAGGCAATGTTAAAGTTACTGCTCTCAACCATTCCAGCATTGTCACCTGCTCAAAATCAGATATTAACCACATAAAAGCAGGGAATCCCAGGATGAGCCAAATCCAACTCTGATGGCATCTGTGGACAAATCCCACCCAGAAACCACATCTCCCACCTGCCTCACACTCCCCCTGCCAGCCATGAGAAGTGGGATATTGCAGAAGTCATAACCCCCAGCAACTCATGACTCCATACACCTCTGAGACTCAGAGCCCCCAGGAGGAGCTGCTACAACATCTGCATCTCCTGCCATGCATATGGCTCACCCACACAGGTTCTCCACAGAGATAAAAACACCCAGAACTCCTCCAGGTGCTGCCAGCTGCAGGACACGCTGCACAGCCCATCCCTGAGATAGCATTCATGCAATACTGGGACAGAGAGAAGAAACCAGCACTGCCACAGAACACACTTCTCCCTCCCTACCCGTCCCCCCAGACAGTCACACAGCAGGGACCTGAGCCACCCCAATTACACCCTTTGTCCAATGACAGCAACAACGAGACAAGCCCTGGGACTGGCCTGAAATAATAGGTGGCTTGTGTGCCCTCCACCTCTAGAGACAGCACAACAAAAGGACTGCCAGAGAGAACGTGGAGCAGCAGCTTCAGCCACTGAAAATGAACAGGAACAAACAGCTCCTTGCACACCATAACTGGCAGCTTATTCCTGTGCCTCTCCAACGACCCCATCCACAAAGAACATGGACCTTTTACAGTATGCTTCAGGGTGTATTATCATTTATTCCCAACCTTTGAAAAGCTTAGCTATCACTGCTGCCTAAAATGGGCTTTAGGTTCTTTAAAAAAGAAAAAATAGACAAAATATTCTCAACTAATTTTGTTTAACACACACCTAATTTTGTAATTAAATCAAATTATCAAAGCATATGCAGGTATGTCAGCTCTCCCAACCAGGACTGCAGTGCAAAACTTCCTGAACAGCAAAGACCTTTCAGGAGGGAGTCAACAGCTCCAGGCAGCACCTCTAAAGCAGCAAAATCTTTACTCAGATGATCCAACTTGTGACTCCAAGCTGTCCCCATGTATGCACAGAGAGCACATACAGGACTCCAGAAGCATCAGCACCACCAACCAAACCAATTCCACCACCAGGACACGGATAGAAAACAGCAACGAGGGCAGAAATGGGTGTTCAATTCCTTAAAAAAACTTAATACAGCTTTGAATATTTGTGTGTTGGTAAGTAAAACACAAGAGCAGCAAACCAAGCCAGTAATGGGCCTAAATGGGAGCAGAACTGCTGGCAGAGCAGGAAATTCAAGTCAACACAGGGAAGATTTATTTCTCTATTTGATGGTGATCTATGCCTTGGCAAGAGCAGCATCTGCCCTGAACATTTATCATCAGTGCTACCTGCATCTTTGACTCCACCTTTGCCATCCCATGACAAGATACTGCCTTGCACTCACTGCAAATTCAGACATGCCTGGCATTGCTTGCTGCACTAACTCAACCACCTGCTGTTTGTAATAAAATGACTATTTCCTTATTCCTTGGCATCTTCTCCTAGGTGGCATTGCTACAACACTTGCTGTGATTCTCAAGTGCTGCTCCAGATTGAAAACTCATCCAGGATAGGAAAAACCTCTTCAAATTTCCAAAAATAAGCAACTACTAAAGTGTGACTGGGCAGGTTCTTTTGGTAATTTTTTTTGGTTGTTGTAAATTTTAAGTCCAAAGATGTTTGCTGGTTCTTCCAAACAGAACTACAAAGAAGAGAATGATAAAAATAGGCAAATTTCTGTGACAAGGTGCAGATGGAAGACACCAAAGTGAAATAAAGACTATGCTGCTACCAAGAGAAGGACTGAGTCCAACAAATTTCTTCTGCATTAACAGCTGTTTCTGCATAAAATCCATTTATAAAGAAACAAATCAGTACTCACTGATCAAACAGTTGTTCTAAAATCCTCAGGAAATGTTTTTTAATATGTCTTTAACCAGTGCCAAAACCAATCTCATACCAATGAGAATCACACCCCCTGAATGTGCTGAATGTGAAGTGGGTCCAACCTTGTGAAGGAGCCCTCAGTGCTGTTTACAACACATCCTCTCACAGGGAAGTTCCAGTGATTAAAGAGAAAAATTAAGTCCTGGAAGTCTCCTCATGAACAGAAGTCCAAACAAGCCGTGGTCAGAGTTTAAGTGGCTTCTACTAAATTTAGATTATATCATCTGTGAATAATCATGCCCCACCACAGTTAATAGTGTGGTTGCTGCTCTAAGTCCTTTTTATTTGTGGATGCTGGTTGAGTTGGTATCAATCAGCATAAAGCACAAGAGCATCCTTCCATCTCCAGCTTCTCAGAAAAGCTCTATTTTAGAGAGTCTTTAATGGACTATTAAATACAGAGGAAAACTTATCCATGATCACTCACTTAACCAAGGCACGACGAGCATTTTCAAGCAAATCACTCCCCATATTCACATCAGTAAGTGATTTCAGGGAGTAGCTTTGTTCACGTTATCCTAATGTGAGCTTTCCATGATCCATCTGCAGTGTATCTGCCTGAGCAATTATGCCAAGAATATGGAAACAAAGCTGGCAGGAGGAGAGGAGGAACACAGCACCCCTCCAGCTGAATGGGATGCAGAGGTACAGAGATGGCACCTACATGAAGCTGCAGAGACCAACTACTAAACCTTCTGCAAAATAAAATGATGATTCTCAGATATAATTATTTGAAATTCAAGTATGCTTACAGAACAGTGCAGCTCCTTCAAAGCATAAAGTGCAAGAGATGATGTTCAAGTCATTGCTATTACCTTGACACTGTTGACAAATGCACCATTGAACAATTTTATCACTGTACAAACTCATCATAACCATCAGCACACCACCACTGGTAACGAAAGGCACTTTATGAAGTGCTCTGTGTGAAATCTAAAATTTGATATGGCTCCTACCTGACAGCCATCCTGTATTAAACTCACCTTTTAACTACAGTTAAAGCCAAGTGAGTACCCAAGCAGCCTTGGAGACCTGTGCTGAGAATAGCTGAGCAGATGGAGCCCAGAGAAGCTAAATAACACCAATACTAAGAGCACCTAAGTTCACACAGAATATTTCCTCCAAGTACAACGTGTTAGCTTCAGATGCTACATCAGCCACCTATATGAATCCCGACAGGCAGTGAAGATTCACGTGCAGTGACACCTGAAAACAAAAATTAATGCAGGTGGTTATCCTGCCTGAACATATGTTCTGCAGTGAAGATACACAGCTCTTAATCCTGCTAAGTGCAGTACACAGTAATGCTAGGAAATTATGAGTGCACAGACATCTTTATGTTTTGCCTACTTGGCAATCTATGTTTTCTGTACACAGATTTATTTGTAAGTGATCCATATGCATAGCATTCCCAGAGTTTGTGTAAAGCCATACTTCAACAGCAAACAAAATAAAATCACTGCGGGTGCAGGGAAGGGCAAAAAAAAGGAAGGTTGGCACATGGTGTAACTCAGACAAAGAGCTCAAATTGAACCTAAACTGCAGGAAATAATAGAATTGGCTCCAAAGTCAGACAGACCGCTGATACTCCGAAAGTAGAGAGGCTCTTTATTTGTGGGTTGTTGTTTTTGTTTTTTTTTTTTTTTTAAATTATCATTACTTGCTTGTTTCTTAAAAAAAAACCCCTTTAGGTAATTTTTGATCTTGAGAAGAAATCATGCCAATGAAATGGGCAAAGTTTGGATAGCTCCAGACCTGGCACTCCCGGGTACCTCCAGCTGCTCAGGTCACAATTCTGCCTTTCAGAACTCAATCACCCCTGTGTGAAACACATTCTTCATCTAATCCACCCAAAGGTTATAAATGATACAACAAGGAATCAAAATGCAGGTACTGCTGGATGAGTCAGGCAGTGGATCCAATTTGCACCGTGCAAGCAAACAAAACTTCTGCGAACTGGAGCCCCGAGAAACGACACTTTCAGCATGAGCATTTCCTGCTGTTTAATCAGAACTGTTTTCTTTTATATTTTTTGTGTATGTTTGATGCAATTACTGGAAAACTTTTTAGCTTGTTATGCAGGTTGTCAGAAGAGATGATCTAACAGTGCCTCCTGGCCTTAAAATCTTTGCATCTTTGATATATTTCTCAGGAGCTGGTGAAATATTACCCTTACTTTTAAAATGCCTAGGCATACACTTCTCTGGCAATATGCAAGGTATTACTCACATTTCATTTACTTAATGCTCCATCTTCCCAACAATTTGAAATAAACTTTCTATGGGGGAGGCATGTCAGGGTATGCTCTCTAGTACTTCTCTGAAATTAAATTCTAATTGCAGGGTGTTATCTGCATCAAACTGAGCCTTCTAAACTGTAATATTAAAAAAAAGCTAAACAGTCTTGCTGAGATTAATCCACCCAAAGAATGGCTGGTCCCTGCTTCTGTCCATCCCATTCTGGCTGTGCCAAGGGAATTTGCTGTGACTGCCTGGATGGCCCCAGGGGATGATCAGCCTCCTGATCTCACTCTCACAGCCAGGGCAAACACCACAATTTCACACAAGTGTACTTTTTTCTGCCCATACACAGCATGGGAGCAGAGACAGGTTGGTACTGGCAATTAAATACAAACTGATTTACAAGGGAAAAGGAAAAAACCCAAACCAACCCACATACATGTTTTAAAGCTGGTCTGAAGCCTCCATTTATTGAAAAAAAGCTGGTTGGTAAGCAGGGTCCAGTGCCCTTCTCAGCTCCTAACACCACCACAGCAGGAAATCTGCAAGTTAAAACACATTTCTAGCACACTGAAAACATATGCAAAGCCACATTTTTAAGCCATTTCCTCCCCAATTTCCTCTCCGTGCCAGCTCACTGCTGCACTTCTACTATTCCATGGGCTTATTAATATTGCAGCTGCATGAGCAGAATTGCTATAACCAGGCCCAAACTGAAGCTCCATGTACAGGGGTCAGTTTGTCAAACTCCCCATGAACATCTGTAACAGCTGAACACTTTCCTGCTGGAAGCAAGTCTCTGCCTTATAAACTATTGACTTTGTTCCAGAGCTGCCCAGTAAAACTGCATTTTTAAACCTGATCTGCATCAACAGGAGCTAGCCACAAGCAGAAGAATTTTCTGACTGCAGTATTGGAAACCATGGAAATATTTCCTTCATCATCACAATTAAGCTTTTCTCTTGAAGTTAAGCTGTGTTCTGTGATCAGCAAATTTGTAGTACTAACCATGATTTTTTGTTTATTCCATACAAACCCAAAACATTCTTCTTCTATGTATCTTATTTTAATGGAACTGGTTACAAAGATCCATCACTGCAAGCATTTAAGTCCATGTCTGAGATCCATTTCCAACACAGCTAATGGCCAACTGGGGGTTTGTGAGACACTTCCAGGTCACCCTCAGGATTTATGCCTGTAAATCCACTTCTGGCACCTTTCCCACATTTGGCCAATATTCATATCCCATAAAAAGCAGCAGTCAAAGGCAGAAACAAGATGACATCAGTGCAAAATTCCTCCTGAAAGTCCTGCCCTGTCCCTACCAGAGGGAATCAAATTGCAGAACTTGCCTTACTTAGAATCCCATGATTTTGTAAAGAGACCATTTCCCATCTCTTTTAACCAATCTTTTTTCCACTTTGAGTTTACCAATTGTGTAAACTGCTTGATTTTAGCCTCCTTTATTGTGACTACATTTTTATTAGAACAGTTCCTGAACAGATTCTTCCCCTTCTACATTCTCAGTCAGGGGACTTTCAAGTTGAATGATGGTGGTCAAAAGAAATTACAAAGCCTGAAAAAAATCTTCCCAAGAAAAAAATGGGAATGGAAAAAAGGAATAGAGGGAAGCAAGAGATGGAAAGGAGATGGCCCTAAGATGACTTGAGGGGAAAAAACAAATTAAAATCCAGTATAGCTGTGGGTCCAAAGTGGGGCCAATAGAAGAGGTTCTCCCTCATCAGGAGGAACATCCCCACAGCACTCCTGGTTTTAATGCAAAGGCCCAGGCAAAACTTGGTAAGCGCAACACTCTCCCCATTACAGCTCCTTCCCCATAAAAGAATCTCTTGCCTAAAAGAGATGATCCAGATTGTGGAAAAAGCTATACATCGTTTCAATAGATCCTTCTCTTTTCATCATAAAAGCGAGCTCCAGCAGCTCTCTCATGGAATTCACTGTGAAATAAAATTTGCAACCTGGCAGCAGTGTCTGATGAGCAATATACAATCCTTCCTGAAAGGCCCAGGAGGATTCTATTGTTTTGAGGCTTAATTTTCAATTTGCATCTTTAAAAAGGTATGATTTCATCCAAATTCACTGGTCTGCTCATTTATATTTATCTGTAAGAGACCACATTTTAGTCCCTTTGAGAAGAAACACAGTAAAAAAAAAAATTATGTTCAAAATTATTCTAAGAGCACTACTCATATTTCTTGTTTTACTGCAATCTGCTTGGACAGAGATGTGAGTAATTTATTTTGAAGGGCCTGATTCTGCAGGCACTCTGCACTGAGTAATCCCTTTGTGCTTTGCATGTCAGGCAGCAAAAAGAAGAGTTCAAGTGGCAGAAATCAGCACAGTTTCATTACATCAGTGGCTTTAGGCTCATTTACACCAAAAGAGGATAAAATCAGGATGAAAAATACAGAGATGTTTTGCCCCACACTAAACAAGTCTCTCCCTAACAATGACAAGCCGAAAACTAACTGCAACTGGAATCAATTAAAATTCATCGCAGAGCGCCGGTACCTTGCTTCAAACCAAACAAAAAGTTGTGCCTCGCAGCCAACATATCTTGGGAATGTTCACGCCAGCTCCCTTCAGAAAAGGCTCTTGACTCTGCTTCTATAATGAACATCTTAAGAACTGTAAATGCAACATTAACTGGTGGTAAAACCTTCAGGATACACAATGATTTTGCAAGAGAGCAATTAAACGGCGAGTTATTTTGAACCCGCGTCCCCATTTAAACTATTTCCCTTGTAGCCCATCTGCCAGAGAGCCTCTAAGGCAGACAGGAAGATGCAGTACCCATCCCAGCAAGCTGCTATTGCACTAACATTTCCAAAGGCCCCCAGTGCTGACTACCATGAGCCTCATTAAGAAAATGCAAGTTGCTTCACTATCCTGAAACGTATGAGTTCCATGGGCGCCGTGCACAGAAAGGAGACTGAGCTCCTACAAGGAGCACAGCCAAGAGCAGCACCACGCTCCCCATGCCTGCTCTGAGGCCAGACACGAAGCCAAGGTCCTGCTGATGGAAGCCCAGTCCCATCGTGGCCATTTGGCCTTTTTTTTTTTTTTTTTTTCAATGTGGAAAGTTTTCTATTTTGCAGCTCTCCCAGCAGGAATGAGAAGTTTCTCTCTCATTCACGACTACCAGATGGCAAAACAAATTCCAAGAGGAGGATGAATTTTAGGGTTGATATTTTTACTACACGTGTTCAATAAAGTAAATAAAGAAAGTGAGGAAATTTATGTAACCCAGAGGAGATTTTCTCAGCGCACACAAAAACTCAGGAATGAATTTAATTGCTGTAACTGAAGAAAAAGGAGATATAACTGGGAAAAATTCATTATCCTGCACAACATCCACTTTATTCACCTTATCATCAATGTCAGACAGTGGCAGCTCTTTTCATCAAAGCTGAAAATACTCCAGCAGCACTCTGGGATGGAATCCTCACCTACTGGAAACAATGGGAATGTGGTAACTTTGGTCTGGGCAGGATTACAACATTTGGATTTGATGTGTTTACAAAGACTGATGAACGTGACTCCAGACTGATTTCTGTTTGGAAACCTTCCCTCTCTACCTTTGGCATTTCCTTACAACACTTTCCAACACCTTCACTGGCAATCCCCCTCTGAAGGCAAAGAAAATCAAAAGGTCAAAGCCTTAATTTGTACAAATCATAGTGTGCATGACTAAAAACATAGTGCTAAGCTTGACACTCCAATAATTGATGACCCAACCCCACTTGGAAAGCAGTAAAAACAAGTAAAATCAAGGAAAATTTACTTTGTGGTTTTGAGAGTCACTGTCACCAATGGCATCAAAAACCCTGCAATGTTTATTTTTTTCTTCTAAATCCTGGAAATTGGGTTACTGGAAAAGCCTTTTTTTTAAATACATAGAATACAAAAAATGCAATACAAATGTTGGAAGACTGGAAATTAGTGTGTATCTGAAGTCCCTGGAACCAAGAAACAAAAGTAACTTGAAAACTCCCTTCACCAATCTCACAAACATCTGGAGACTGAGTCACCAGTTTTGGGTTATTGGTTTTCGTTTTTATTTTATTGCAAGGTTGGCACGACTCTGATGTTATGATTTGGCCAAATTAATCATTTGCAGTAAAAGATACTAATGAGAATAGAACAGATTAGATAAATATTTTTATATATTTCACTAACTTTTCCAGTCGTTGTATTTGTGAGAGATTCCACACTGCAAACTTCAAGTAGATCTCTAATGTAAAGGCATTAAATAAGTGAGAATTGAGCTAACAGAGCTGAAGTGTTCAGCAAAACCTATCACTGAGGCTGCTCCATCTGCTTTTACTTATTTAGGAAACAGCAGGTTTCACATATTTGAGATGAAACGAATGAGAAAACATTACAGCAACATAACTTCCCTCAACTGAAAATATCCACCTAACAGATTTTAAAACAGATTTCTAATACATGTAGGAAGGGTTCCCTGATTTTTTTTTTAATTGGCTCAGTAAAGTGCAAAGATGTTTCATTTCTCACAGGTTTACTTCTGTAACACTTATTTGTTTAACAGTTTTGCAGTGAAAACGGTGCTGCCAGCTCATGCTGCTTCCTCCCACATAAAGTTGCTAGAACCCATCCTTTAAGAAAACAATAAATGAAGCTTGGGCCCTGGTGGTGTGGAGTGCTTACACGGGTGCTCAATCTTGCCCACAAGGAGCAATTCCTCAGGCTCGTTTTCCTTCTTGCCTCTGGCACCTCTGATCTCCTGTGCACCCATCCACGTGTGCTCCCACCTCTCTGGCTGTGTGTGAAGTTCTGTCCCAGCCAAGTCTGGAGAATTTGGTGCTGCAGAGCCCGTCCTGCTCACGGGGCCCTGGGCACTGCTCACCCTCAGCTGTTTGGGGAAACCACCCTTGATGCCAGTGCTGGGTGCTCAGTTCTGACCCCAAACCCCCTGAAATCCATTTCCAACCACCCCTGCTTCCATGCTGCTCCACCAGCCACACTGCCCAGCCAGTGCCTTTGGGCTTCCAAGGCTTCTCTCCAATAGGGGAACTTGATAAAAACCAAGGTATCACCAGTCCTGTGCTTCCCTAAGATAACCATTCCTTTAGCACCATATATATATATATATATACACACACAGACAGGAATATATAAATATATAATCTCTCTCTCTCAATGCACTCACTTAATTGCATGTGATCTTTCGACTTCAACTCAGCACAAAGCAACTGCAAAAGGTCCCCACTCAAAATAACCTCATGCACCCAGGATATACTGCACACCATGGAATATTTGAAGCATCCTAATCTCTGACTACATCTGCAGTTTTCTCTCAAGTGTGCTATATACACATAAGGCACTAGAGATGATAAAGGAACAGTAAAACCACAAAACTGGAGGAAAACCATAAAGGAGAAAATTCTGCATCAAGCCATCCCCACACCTGACAGCTTTACCATCTCCCTGTGCAATAGTGCAATCCTCATCAAGAATCATCATGCAGTTTCTCTGCAACCACCACGATTACAATTAAGATTCAAAGAATTACCTCCAAGCCAGGTGCTATCTAGAGTTTTAATGTCACTGGTCATTCCTGAAATGCTGAGAAGCATAAAATTTTTCTGATGTTGAATGCGACAGCAACCCCCCATTATGACAGAGCGTGCTAACTGTGAAAATTAAATAAATTAGCTCAATCTTCCAAAGATGATATTGTCAAGGATACTCAGCCATTGCAATGTTATTGCCTCCATGAGGGAAAAAAAGGGAAAGCTCACTTTGGAAAGTAAAATGGAATTCTCTTATTCTTACTGCTACACAGAACATTGAGTCAAATTAATGGAATCAGGTAAAAGAATAAACCAGCAAATATCTTCTCATTGTCAGGCTGCCAATTTAAACCAGCTTGGTATTTACTAAATAAAAAGCTTACTCCCTAAGCTTTCTGGTCAACAGTAAGTGAAAGCAGTACTTACCCTAACATTTTAATTTTCCATGGTTGCTGGTCAGCTATGTATGTCAAGAAAATAATAAAAAATACCCTCCATATTTTCTAAAAGTTGACTTCTGTAACATTTATATTTTACTTTAAGGAACAAAACCAATAGCTGAGACCATGCAAGCACTACTTAAGTGAAGAGAAGCAACTGATAGAAGTTTGGATCTGCAGTCTGGCATCCCATTTTAAACCAGTCCTTCCACTTCAAATACTGGGGGCTCCCGTCTTTCTGAACCTGGTTCCACTGCCAAGGTGGAACCACAACTCTCAGTGCTAGGGTTGGCATGAGCTAGATTTATTAAAAAAGCAAGCAGAAATAATTTGCTTACTTAAGGCATCAAAGCCAATTGAAAAGTTGAATATTTAACTAATGAGCACATTGGCATTTCAGAACTTACTCTACATTGTCAGGAGTTATTTGTGAAAATAAATCCTCACCTGAATAGTTATGCACTAGAGTTTTCATTTTATCTTATAAATCATAAAATAACAAGCATAAACCTGCAGTTTGTTGAACAGGGTTCCAATCTTGTATTTTAACCAGGCTGAAACAAACACCTCTGTATTTTGCGACGAGCATGCCATCAAATCATAACTACTGTTCCACACTGATTTTACCACAGCAAAATTTACTATTCAATTTTACTGATCCTTTGACCATTTCTATAAAGCTATCTGGTTCTAATATAAGCCCATAACACAAAGAGCAAGCAGTGAAACCAAACAACCCTCCTGCCTTGATAAAAGCCTATGCTTCCCCCCTCTTCACAGCATAAATTCTCTCCCAGCCTTTTCCAAGGAAAAAAAGAACACAAAACACTGCTACTGTGTAAAACTGCACACCAGGAGTGATCATCAAACAGGGCTAACCTTGATTCTGGCACAGCATTTAAAGGCTGACCAACACTCAAGTCCATACACAGTAAAAATGGGGAAAAAAAAGCACAGGAATTAATTGTTCAGGGTTTACCAAACACAGTGCTAATACTGGCAGCACACTCATGGGCTGCAAAAGCTCAGTCCTGGTCAGCATCTGATGGTGCTGGTGGTGAGGATTCTGTCAGCACTGACAGCCCCACGGCTCTGCAGATGGGACAGAAAGGGAGACAACAAGAGAGGATGAGCAGGAAGCCAGATCAGCCTCTAAATATGCCTGTGCTGAGGTTAGAGCTCAGCACAGCAACAGGCAGCTGTGAAACACTTCATTTTCAAAAAATTATCATCCACTTGCACACCTCCCAAACTCTCCATGAGCCATTTAAAGCCTGCGAGGTGCACAGGAGTTGAAAAATCAAATGGCCAAACATCAGCTTTTATTAGCTGCACATTGAGGAGCTGCATCTCCCGTGCCCCCTGCATACATAAAGGCAATAGAACATCATCCAATTTTGTTTTGTCATTTTTCTGCATAACTTAGTGAGTTAAACATGTATTTATCTCCTTTTGAAGTATCTCGCTAAAGGCTAAAGCTCATGTTTATTTGTACAGACAGAAGATACATCTCACAACTGAAAAACATGTTTGAGGCTCAAACAAATGCATTAGAAACAAGAAAAGGGCAATTGGCTGATGAATGGAATATTCTGTGTAAGGCCTTTAATTGATAAATACATTTTGCACAGAGGAGGTGAAGGGATACAATGGCAGAAGATGAACTGTACATTGCTTTTTCTGTCCTGCAACTCCATTAGACTGTTACCTTGTGTATAAAGCAATTCATTCAGGATTCATTCTGGTGCATTCAGGTTGTCCCAAGACACATAACATCATTAGACAGATCAGTAATAGGTTAAATTTCATAATAAAGCCCAGAGTAAATTGTGTAACAGATCTGAGACTACAAATTAACAGTAGCAGCTGCTTCCAATTCTAATGTAAAGCTTAATTTCATTTGGTAACAAACCCAGAAAATATGGGCAAAGACCACAGTCAAAGAGTCCAAAGGCAACTATTTTTGCAAGACAAGTGATAGTTTAATTTACTGGCCATGGTGAGTTTTGCAATGAAACAAACTGCAATCTAATTACTTGCTGCAAAACAAGAGCCTGATTTGATTTTAGGAGAGGTTCTCTCTAATTCCCTGTTATTGTTTTGTCACTGTAAACTTAGATATTGCTGGAGGGCCAGCAAGTTTAATTTTCAACTCAGTCCTTGATTTACACACACATCCTGCCTGGCGTGCATGCGTAATGCGCACGTCCCCAGGCAGGAACTGCTGCACAAACGTACAGAACTGGAAAAATATCCACCTACCTCGTGTATGCACACATGGATCTGGGGTTAAATATAATGATTAAAAAAAGCCCTCAACCATCTGCATAAGGAGAAAGGGAAGAGAAACTCAAGGGAGCAGAGAATACAAAGCACATCAGCAAATAAGGAAATCTTACGCTCAGTTTCTAGAACAACTCTTAAAATGGGTATGTCTTAGCAATTAGAGTTCTTTTACTTAAGTTACAAAAACTGTAACCAGATTTCTGCTCAGAATGACCTCTTGCAATTGATGTTAAATTGCTTAGAGATAAAGGAGCTTATGAGTGGTCTGAAATCAAAGAAGAGCACATCAGTTCTGTCACAGGCTGCTCCCCCTCGATGGCTCTGGACATGTCAGCGATCCCATGCAGTATCAGCTGCATTATTTACAGCCTTTCACACAGATCCCCTCACACACACACCCCTCCAGCCTGAGAACCTGCAACACGATGCCTGTGGAAAGCTTTGAAGGTGAAAACTGTCAAGGCAGGAGTGCTGGAGGAAAGCCGGGCGTACCCTGAGCCCAGCCAGGCTGTCCTGGCAAAGCTCAGCTCAGCCAAGGAGCAGGGCTGGCACTCCCAGGGGAGCACAGCCCTTCCCTGGGAATGGGGCAGGCTCAGCATCCCCCCCGAGGACAGGATCCCAGACAGACCAACAGCCCAGGACAGCCCAGACTCACAGACAATGTCACACCAGCAGCACACAGAAATGTCTTTTGAGTCAGAAGATGAGAACTCAGGGGAGTTAAATTAACAACATAGCACAACATTTTACCAAGTAATAGCACTATATTTTTTCTTTTATGGAGCACTGCTCTGGGCAATATTTAATCTCTTGAGTTTAATGAACTTTTAAAACTACTCAATAAATACTCAAAGCCATGACAAGTACAATCATAAGATAAATTTAGTCCTACTCCAGTGGACTATATAACTTTTTGTTATTAAAAAATGTTAATTTTAATATACTAGGGGACTTCATTTCTATAAAAGAAGGTGTCAGGGTTTCTAAATTCATATCACAATGGTTAGTGTTCATTAAAGATGTTAAGTACGTTGTCATTTTTAATAAAAATACATGGTGAGCCCTTCTTTCTAGGCTAATAATAGAACTTTGGATAAATAGTCCTATCTATAAAATGTTCCAGCTCTCAGCAAGGCTTTCTTTAGTCACTACAGAGGTTAAGATTTCGTGAAATTACTTGATGAATTGAATTCATGCAGCTAAAGAATTTGTGATGGACCTCAAAGCGAAGACCTAGCTAATTATTCTAGATTAATGTATTACATGCATAATATAACATTAGACACGTAATAGCAAAGCATTTTATTATGCATATAATACACAATTAACATGCAATTAATATCCACACTAGAGTAAACAAAAAGACACTATGTCTGTTAGAACACTAAAATAAAACAGAGCCACCCTCAGAGTAACATCACTCCCAGATAATGCCTGTAAGGTCTGTTATTGCTGTCCGCCTACATCCAGGAAAAAAATGCATTTCAAGAATATAAAAATTGCAGTGTGAAGTACTGAAAAGGCAGGAAGCACTAAAACCAAGTTATGAATGTAGGTTGTCAGTCATCTCTTAATTTCATTTTTGTTTAGCTCTGTAAACAGTGTCTGCCTGCAGGTGTTCAAGAGCAGCCCCCAATTCTCTGCCTACACCTCCTTGTATCAAGATGGAACATCAGAGAAAATCAAATCAAAGCAGAAGGAGGGTTTGGTCAGTGGCAAAAAAGTATCAAAAAATCAGAATTCGGCATAGCCAGGTCATCACACTGCCACACCCACACACCCTGTTCCAGCCAGAACAGCCAAGGACACCATCCACGCTGCCTTCATCCACAAATATATGACCCCTCAAATGCCTTTAAATTGACTACAGCTTTGTATATATGCTCTCTGAGTTATCAGACATGAAGTACTAAGTAGTCTCACCATTTATTTTTCATTACCTCCCTGAAAAATGGAGAAAATCAACTGCTACAATTCCTTTTGAAATACATTTCTGAAAATCTGGCTATTGATTTAACCTCTTTCATGCCACATTTCTTTCAATTCCCAGAAGTGTGCCTTTGTAAAACATCCCCATTAGTTTGAAATAGCAGACAGGATGTACTGAGAGAGTTATGCAAGGATTCTTCTCATGAGAGGAAGCTCCACAGATGAAATAATGTTCTTCTGGCTTGAACTTTGCACATATCAGAAACAATTATATATCATCTCTCCCTAAAATCAAGCTTACAAGGCTCCCCACAAAAAAAAAAGAGGAAGATCTTTCTTCTATAGATTATATGTCTGACATCTAACTACAAACATCCACTGCCTTGCCTTCAAAAAGTTTTGTGTGGTGTCTCTTGAGCCAGCAAGAGGTGAATTTGTACTAAAGCATCCATGCCAAGTGTTCCAGGTTACACAGGACTCATTTCACTGCTTCCTAATTTTTTTCTCATTCTGATAGAGAGCTCTCACCATTTTTAGAGGACACAGGAGGTTTTCATAGTGAGCCATGACAGGGGGTGACAGAAGTGCCTGTGCCCCATCAGTGACCATGGAAGAGCTGTTGGTGTTCCCGGCAGTGCTCTGCCAACAAGCTGCTGTTGTCAGAGTTCATGTGCTCTCCAGGAGCCAAGGCCAAGCCCTTACACTTCCCATTTTCCCTCAAATAAATCTCCTTTGCACCTTCTCCCACTTCCATGGTGCTGGTTCCTGTCTGTCTGTCTGTCAGAGCTGCTCAGACAGAAATGCTTCCCTTGGAAAGTGCCGTGAGAGGTGTTGTACCTTAGCCTAGCTCTGCAGCTCCTGGGGGATGTTCATCTTTGTTAGGTGATCAGATAGCCCAAAATTACAGAAAAAACTTAGGGGTTTTTCTCTGAAAAAGGAGAGTAAAGAGCTCGCAAAGGCTGGCATCTCATACACTTTCACAGTTAGCAAAACGTTCTTGGAGAGGGAAAAATTACAAGAAGTCAGGACTTTTTTTTCACCTATCCACGAATCCTAGGTCTCAGAATTAAATCACAAGACTTTCCTAATGAACTTCTCTATTCTTTGTTATTTCTAGTATTTATATAGGTTCCTTCAGGAACAACAACATGCTGTGTATTTCATAGTGTTCTTTTTAATGAATTTTTCTTCTTATAAGCAACTCCATAGAATGAGTTCAGCTCAGCTGCTGCAGCCACTATACACATTACCACCACACTCAACCAGATAAGTCTCATCTTGTAAGGTTCTGACACCTTTGCCACTCAAAGCACTAGGTAATATGAACAAATGAGATCATAAAAAAATGGTTCTGACAAATAACTAGTTAATTCACACATTATGCTCTGATAGCTGAAATTGCCTTCCCAGTTCTATGAAGAGATTTTAGGACTGGAAAAGAGAAATTGGGTGGTTCTGTTCCCTCTTCTCTGATCCCATTACTCACTGGGCAGAGCTATCACTTAGAAAGCTTAAACACTAAATATATTTATTGTATTAGCTATACTGGACTAGACATTTCATATATAGCTCAAAAGATGCACTTTCAAACTTGCCAATTATCTTTGCTGAACACGTCACCCAAAGTAATTCTGTACATTCAGTGCAGTCTTCCTGAGGATTTTCTTCTCTTTAATACATTAGAAGGCTGCTGCTCATAGCTGATGAGGCAGCTTTGTCAAAATGGAGCCAACACCACCAAGAGCAGAGCACAAAAGACAAGATGACCTTTCTGCCGTACATGCAGCAACTAAAGTGAAAGAAATGAGACAGAAAAATCAGACTAGGAAAGGACCCTGTTATTACTGCAACCACAGAGAAACTTTACATAGGAAAGCTGTGCCTGATTTGCCTTCAAACACAGGTCCAGCCAAACAGAACAAACTTTTGGCATTTTGCATTTCCTGCACTGAGCTACACAAACCCCTTTGTCTGGGGGCTGGAAGGATGATGACTCTGCAGATTCATCACTGGGAAAAACACCCCATCCTCAGGGTTTGCATTCACACTGCTTCTGTCCCATATGCTGAGTTAATCTGGATTTCATCAGCCAGCCCCAGCTCACATGCTGCCTCACACCTGAGCTACCTTGAGGAGTGGTTGTGAACAAAAAACCTCAAAAATCTGTCTTTACCAAGTAAAATCCATCTCTTTCCAATTTCAGATGGAGGTTTCCAGCCTCATAGGAGTAATGGGACACAGCCACTGACATTATAATTCAATAAAGGGAAAAGGAATCATATCTGTCAGTCCATCTTTGCATCACAGGGCCTCTTTCTTGTTCCTCCTAGCTGACCTCTGCAACAAAGCTGTCAGCTTAGAAGAGCTTAATATCTTGAGAAGATAACCCCCTTAAATTTCTTGCCTGGCTCACTGACATTCTGTCAACTAGGAGAAAACCTGGCCCAAATTTAGGATCGCTGGGATTTCTTTCAGCTTACTGAGCAGCATGCCAATGCTATGTGCATCTGCCCAGGGTAAACTCCCAAAGAGAGCCTGATCCTGAAAACTGTCAGGAGTCCAAGAACTTCACTAATGCCTCTTAGCAGCACACTGCTTAGAAATCAGGAGGAATTTTTGGGCAGAGAAGGTTTAATTCTCTTTGGTCTTTTAAACACGTAAATAATGCCGTACTAGAACGTGCCAGCCCAGCTGCACCTCTCTCCCTCCAAACTTTACTGGCACACCCAGAAGAACAGGAAATTTCATTGTCCTTCCCCAACTGGAGAGGTTTGCAGTCCTCCTGGACCAAAATGGACAACTCCAGCTCAGACAGGGATGCAACTTCAGCCTGTCAGGGCTCAGCATCACCAACGCTTACACAGGCTGGGAAGTGAGATGGAAACTAAGGAACCTGTCAGTCCCCAGGGTTTTCCCTGTGCCCTTCAGAAGTGTTTTCTGTTAGATTAGAGAAGTGTATTTGGATGTCAGATCATGGCCTAGAAACCAGGTGCTAGAAATCTGGCTGTGAAAGAGTAGAGGCAGCATTTAGCTCTTGCTCAGGGATGGAATATCCTGTCCCACGGGCAGTGCACACACTCCAGCACTGCTCTGCTGTATCATGATGGGAAACAACTTCTGAGGAAAAACCTTCATCATACTCATATTGTTCTATTACACAAGCACTATATGAAGTTATTAAGGAATTCATTTAGGCTAAAAGCTGCTGCTACTACTAATTGTAACTACTGTGTGAGAAACTCAGATTTTGGTTAATTAACATTTGGGCAGTCAATTCAGCTACAATCCAAGCTGAAGCTTTGCTTTCCATGTTCTGACATTGCTAGCCTTCTTAAAGTCTTTGCCATCAAAATCATTCACAGTCTCAGGACCAAAGTCAGTATTTAGTTATCTACAGCTCATTTAACCAAACTTTCACAAACATTTTCCAGTAAAACACTTTAAAAAGTTAACTCTTCCCTCCTCCTCCCCAGATGAGCAATTTTCAATCACCTTTTCCATGGCTGGAATTCCAAGCACTGAGTGGGTCATAAAAAACCAGGAGTAAAAAAACTCCAGGGAAGAGACTGACAATCAGCTCAAAAGGCATTATTTATTAAAGCATATCAAGTGAAGATGTATAATTTGCAAGCTCAGTTGTAACAGCTGACACCTGCCCTTTGCTGTGTTAACAGTAAGGGACAAAATCCCTATCAGCCACCTTCATATTGGCACTTGGCAATTAGCATGTTTTCAAAATGCATCTAAATCTAAGATCTGATCAGATTTATTGCAGAAGAACTTCAATTTAATCTGCCTGCTCTTGGTGCAATGAAGTATTATTTGCTGTGCACAGACAATATGAAGGATTTTGGAAAGGAAGTTCGTAGAGTCTGTTAGATGTGCACTTTATTACCTTAAAATTTAATTTATTTCTGACAAAGTGCATGGAAATACCATATATTTTGTGGATCTAGGAACACCCCAAAAACATGATGGCCAGGCTCTGGCACTGGGCTTTGCACACAGATGGGTAGATCATTACATCTCTATCAAGGAATGTGGCATTAAAAACTTCAGCAAAGGAGTGGGATGAAGCAGAGACAACAATGATTAATGTATGAACAGTGTCCACTCAAGCACTGAGGCAGTAATAAAGGTATTAATTTGACTGCAAACATTAAAATATGTACAGTAAGATGGATTTTTGAACAGTTCAGTGTGGCATAACCTTAATACAGAACATTAAAATCATTCATTACTATGAATAAATAGCTTAATGAGATTTGAAACATCCAGCACTCTCTGTGTAAGCAGGTGATGAAGTGAAGCCTGATATCAGCACCACTGAACATAAATTATGCAAAAGTAATACTTTCAATGTCATCTATTCATTGGCATTGTTGCTTTTGTTAAATATTCCAGTGTACAACCTTCTGGGACAGTATCAAATTAGTCTGTCCTGGAGTTTACAACAAACTCCCCTGCAACAGCCTGATTTGCATAAAAGTAAACAAAATAAAAATGTGCACATGCAGTGTGATTTCCTTCCCTTGGTTTATTTTTGCAAGGAAGGGAATTCATCTTACCAGGGCTAGAACATCTCTTGGTTTTGTTGTTTTTTTTGTTGCTGGTGGTGTATTACTCCCTCAAAGTCAGCTTACATTAAACATGGTATTCCATGTTGAACTGCAGGGGTATAAGATGAACTGTTGCAGCACTTTTCCTCCCCTACCAAACAACTTATTAACAAATTGAGCCATTTTATTTAAATTACATGCCTAACTATGTAATTAGTTAACTAAAACCACTTTAAAAACATTTTTTCTTCCCATTTTAAACTATGATGCTGGAGCTATTCTATGCTAAAGCATAGAAAAGAAAACCAATTACTCCAACAATGATTTTTTTAAAAGGCTGGTACACAGGTTCTGTGCAGCATAGACAAGGCTGTGGGTTTTGTTTAATGATCACTTATTTCTTTCCTGTGTACAGACACAGCTCAGAGTTTTGGATTAATTTCAATAAATATAAAATCTTTATTCTAACTGTTCCAAAGCACTTGTTATTTACATTTGGAAGTGCAGGATTACTCATGCATGGCTGTCTGTCAATTAATCCAATATCACCCTGTGGATTTTCCCATTTGTAATTGG
This sequence comes from Irena cyanogastra, assembly GCA_013397155.1. Classification (NCBI taxonomy): domain Eukaryota; kingdom Metazoa; phylum Chordata; class Aves; order Passeriformes; family Irenidae; genus Irena; species Irena cyanogastra. The sequence continues at coordinate 1,040,774 of VWZV01001474.1, read as the reverse complement.
AAAAATAGAGTTTTCCTGGTTCTCTGCAGAAACAACAGCCATTTAACTACAGGTGGTGCTCGCAGTGGCAGTGCACACATTTCTACAATGTTTATATAGAAAATAAAACCCCTATTTCCTCCAGAGACAGTAAAGCATTTTGGGGGGTTATTTTCCTGTCTCTAGCATTAAAGTGAGGTTTTATCAATGACAGAAGGCAGAATAGCAGCAATGGGTGAAGGAGATTAACAATCTTCCCAGCATGGCGTGGCTCAACCCCAGCCACAGCTCCAACTCCCCTGGTGGGATGGGGGAGAGAATCCAAGGAGTAACACTGAGAAAATTGGTGGGTTGAGATAAAAACCCTTCTCAGTGAGAAGAGAGTCACTGATTCCCTCTGCTGACTCCCCACAAGTTGCAAAAGCAAAAGTGACCCAGAGCAGAGCGCTCAGCCAGGTCACCCCACGGGACAGGGTGGCAGGGGATCTGCTGACAGTCACACAGCCAGGCTGCATGAAATCAAATGGAAAAGCTGATGGATTACTGTGAACACTGGCTCCCAGAACTCCTCCATATTCAATGCAAAAGAGAAGGAATAAAGATTAACCGAGTGTATATTCCCTACGGTGTCCCAGAGAACTTGGGTTTTTACCAAGTTCAAAATCCAGCAAGTTTTATCATAGGACACCTATTCATCAGTAAAAAGTGGCCTGGAAAAACTCAACACTGTGCCTTCCCAGACACCCATGATTAGTTTCCCAAGCCTCTTGGATTCTTAAGGTATTTACAGCCAATTATTTACATCCCTTCTTAAGTGATCTCCTAGAAAAGATTCACACAAACATCTTAATCTCTGGATATCTTCCAGGGACTTTCAGTTTTATGAAATGCCACTACACTCCCCAGTCACAGTGCTATAATGGTACCAGCAATCATCCAAACTCGAGGGGTTTGTAACTCAAAAGTTAAATACAACAGCTCTGACTGTCTGACTCAAGTGGGGAACTGTCCTTGCCCAGCAGCAGGTGGGGGATTCACTTTTGAGGCACACACTGCAACAATGTTGTACATTCCAAAAAACCAAATACCATTTAATTCACAAATTCATATGAAGGAAAGGAAAAAAAAAAACCGCCCCAAAATATATGACTCAGCACTAGAAATTTCATTCCAGAAAGGTAATTTTGGGGGAGATAAACCCACAGAGTCCAACCCTGCTGCAGAATAAATAGGTGTTTACTTTCATTCAGTGGAAGAGTAATCTCAACTACACCACAACAGCATTAACATCACCCAATTACTCATCAAATGCAGGAGCAAAGCTTGCTGACCCAGCCAACATCTTTCTTTTTTCTTGATGCTCAGTGTGCCCATATCTCTGCAGCACACGGCAAGACACAAAGGTGACACAGCAGCTGTCACAACAGGGGCCGTGGGCTGGTGTCTGCAAAATACATCCCAACCTGATTACACGCTTCAGCAGCTATCACTTCTCAAAATTCAATAGAAATTAATTTCTCAACAATGAGGGCAATTAAAAGGTCTGCATACTATAAAGTAAGAATACCTGCTGACACGCCAGCTTTGCCAATAAAGCTGTAAACAAAGCTGGAACGCTGGGATATTAAAAGGAAGACATCAAACTTCCATGCTCTGATTATGGGTCTGTTAATACAGTTAATGAAACAGTTACTGGTTTAATACAGTATTAACTCCAGCACAGCTTGTGGTACAGTAAGTTACACGTAGCAACTAAATTTTGTCCTCTAATTAAAGGACTTAACATGAAGCAAAAAAGAAGGCCTTCATTATATTTGTGGTAAAACATCATTGTTAAAAGGTTCCAAACAATCAATGCAATCAGCAGTTCTGGAGCTTATTGGAGGCCTTGTTTTCACCACTCAATAGGAGTTGCTTCAACTTCCAGCCATGCTTGAAATCTGAACAAAAAAAAATAATGGCCATCAAACAATATTCTGATGGCTCATAGGACCAACTGCACTGTGTGAAGCAGCAATTTTCTGAGAGCAAGGTCAAGTAAATCGAGGTTGTCCAAAATACTTCAGGAAATTCAGGAATGCCACAATGATGCCTCAACAAAAGTGGCTTGAGAAGCCTTCCCTTTAGCTAACTTTAGTCCAAATTGAACAGTTACCCTTTTAGAACTCAATGGCCAAAATTAGAGAGCAAAAGAAAGAAGTTTTGTCAGAAGTAGGCTGGGACACAGCTCCTGGTTGACCATCAGAATGAGCTTCTTTTAGTTGACAAATTCCTTGTGCCCTAACCACATGCAGAAGTAAAATTCCTACCCCAAATCAGCAGTGCCTGGCTACTGTGACTCCTCTGGCAGGTACAATAACACAGGCACCTGTATTTAAATACAGAGCACACAGCCATCTCCACAAAGGTGATGTATTTTCCCTTCCTTGCAAAACCTCCCCGAACTCCTAAGCGCTCATGCTGAACACCCTTTGGTTTTGACACATTTCCTCCACAGCTGCCTGAAGAAAGCTCCTGCCGTAAGACGACAGAAATAAAGGCAGGATGACAAAGCCCCTTTCCTTACCCCAACAGCTGGCTTTAACTAATTTTCAGATATCGAACAAGCCGGCGCAGGTGCGGAGCGTTTGTGGCGAACTCGGTGGCACGCGGAGAAAGGAGAACAGCAGCTCCCTGCAGCTCCCACGCAGGCACGGGAGCTCTGTGCCGGCTGCCACCGCCACCACAGACACCGCGGGGCATCATCAGAATTCAGGTGGAGTTCGCATCTCCCTCCCACCAGCGCTTTATTAAGCGCTCTCCCAGAGAGCTGAGCTGCTGCTCGAGCAGCCCACAGATCGTCTCTGGCCACGCGTCCAAGCTTTAAATCACAACAAACCGTATGTCAGATGGAAGTTGTGATTCGGGAGGAAATAGCCAGGTTTAGTGGCTTTTTCTTGGAGAATTGAATAAGCAAATTGAGGTGGTTTCACTGAGCTCAAGCAGGTTCCTGGCACAGTCTGTCATGTTTGAGCCACAGTCTCGATCCCACCACAGCCTAAACTCTTTATTTTTCAGTGGAGTTAACCCACAAGTTGATAATGGTATTACAGCAGAGGAGGGAAATTCTGTGGTCCCAAGTGAGGAACTCTCAGACCCAAAGATCACTCTGGGAAGCTTCAGGAAATAGGAGCCTTAAAATCCATATATGTTTTTTGCAAGTATTTCCTCAAGTTATGTAAGAAATCAGGCCACTGCCATTTCACCTTGTTGTTACAAAGGGTCATAAAAATATAAAGATTTAAACTGCAGTCAGTCTAGGCTGGAAAAAACACCAATTGCCCAATTAAAAAAAAAAAACCAAACCAAAAAACACTAAAACCAAACAAAAAAAAATCTATAATCAAAAAGAAAAAACAAAAAACCAAACAAAACCAGAAACAAAAACCCCCAAAAACTACAGCAACCACCAACTAAGACAATTTCAGTGTATAATCTAAAACACAAAGGTCCACAGAATTGTTTGGGATGCAGCTTCATTTTCACATATGAAAGGCTCTCCCTGAAACTGGACTAAATAGGCAAAAGCAGATTTCACTTGCTAAAAATGGGCACAATTAAAGAGGCAATCTTTTCCCAAAGCCAAGTTTAAGTTTACACTCTCTTTAATCGGGTTAATTTCAAAACTGAAGCAGATTTTTCCACTCTCTAGTACCAACATGTGCTCCAAGACGTTCAGGCAGGAGAAGTTCTGCACCCGGGACAGATGCTCTCCTGCCACACCACCTGGCTCAGGCTTGGTGGCCATCCAGCCCAGGTTCTGCTCAATCCTGCCCCCATTCCTGTCACAAAGTCACTCCCCGAGAGGCAGCAGCCTTTATTCCCCAGGTCTCACTCTGCAAACACACACTTGAGCAATAATTAGGTTTGAAGAGCTTAGACTTGTGACTTTTTTCAGTCTGAGTAAGGCAACACGTCCAGGATCTCAGGCAGTGCTGGAGACCTCAGTAAACAGGACTTGCTCCTAATAATATGCAAGAAAATAGTAAAATTGTAAGAAATAGGCCTGATAGGAACAGCAGAGTCCTCTGAATAATGAAGTGATGTCAGCTGATAGCAGTCATTATTCTATTCCAGAAAAATTCCTTTACAATTTGAATGCCATGAATACCTCTCTGCCACAAAGGACATTCCACATCTGCTTTTTGTGCTCATTTCATTCATCACCTTTTCAATTATTTTTTTACTGAAACAGACACACAACTAATTAAGTGCTAATATCACAATGAAGGACTGGGCAAGATGAAAAGTCTACCTCAATATTCCCTCAGAGAAAAAGACCTCTTCAGGTGATCAAATTGTGTGAAAATTTAAAAGAACTTCACATAAATGAAGAAGTACATTGCCATTACAGATGAGAGAGCAGCCCTGCACGTAGATTCAGCTCCTGGTGAAATCCCAGCCTTGCTGTGACAAGACAACACACTGAACTCAACCATTTCCATATTTTGCATTGCAGAACCTACACATGAAATGCTAAAATATTATTTTAACATTAGTTAAAACTACAACATTTCCTCTGGTCAGGGAAAGGGGTCTTTTGGTTTGATTCTACCAGGTTCTGCCTGCTGCCTCAATGCTCCAGTGCCAAAAAAGGTGTAAGATTGTTAAAGATTTTTTCCCTTCAGTAAAAGAATTTTCCTCTTATGCCCACCTACAACCCTTGCAGGTACTTAATTATTTTTGACACTTCTACTTCTTGCCAGCAACATCTGTACCAGGGTAGTGAAGCTGCCCAGGTGGTTGAGAAGTTCAGTCAGGGAGAGACAAGGGGCACTCAAGCTTTGTCTCCTTAGAACAGGCTGGAAAGCTCTCACTGCAGCACTGCCTACTCAGAACTGCCAGGACGCATAGAAAATAAAAATTTATTTATTTCACAGAGTATATCTAGATTAGACAGTGAATGCGAGCTTTAAAATTATTTCCTTTTATCTTCAGTATTTACTGACCCCATCTGTGTGTGAATTAACTAAAGTTCCCTTCCCAAGACCCACTTTGACCTAAGATACACTGGTAACCTGGGTAGAGGAGCTGAATTCATTTGGCTTTTATTTTTAATTAAACTTCCCTTATTTCCATCCTTCTTTCTTCTCAGTGGGATTTAGACAAATTCATTTTTCTCCTCTTGTTGCTTTCTAAGTCTGAATAGGTGTTTCATAAACAAAAAAATCATACAAACTGTCGTGGTTCTTGGGGCAGGGGTGAAACAGCAGAAGGTTCTTTACCTGGTTTTTCTAATGCCAACAACACAACACAAAACCAACCTGAAACAGAGCTGGGCCCACTGCATTTGCAGGCACAAACACTTTAATTGCCCCCACGGCCCAGCCTTACAAACCTGGACATTTTGCACAAACTCAATTAAATGCTCCAGCGCTTTTCAATATTTTCCCACTTGTCAATATAAGGAGACGTGTGCACACAAAAACCTCTGCCTTTTAAGCAGCCTTTTTATCTACTCCCATTACTTGGGTGGCAGTGCTGTGTTTTTGACCTAACAGCACAATGCTACAATAAATGGCAATGATGAACCACACTCTGCATTTTCATGCTCTGAAAGGTTTTAAGGTTGGGTTTAGATTGGAACCTTACAGGTTGTTCCCCCCCTACATCCTGAACGGGAAAAGATGCTTTTGGGATGTTCTCATCTCTGAGATTTTTCCAAGAGGCTCAAAACATCAAAATGACAAAATCTCAAATACAAAATTTAGTTTAGACTGTGGCATGCCAGCATTTTTCCTTCCTTACCAGAACTAGCTCACGAACACCAACTGAGATCTGACTGAGGTCTCTGACATTTCCCCCTCTGCCTTGTGTTTGTTGAAAGACAGATCTCTTCTGACAGGACTTCTTTGGTTTTGCTTTTCCTTTTTTTTTTTTTTCCCTGAATTATTAAGTGAAATCTCTGCTATGGGCCCCATTGTATGCTTCATTCAAGGAAAACTATTTGCACAATGCTCGAAAGCTCCTTTTTCAGAAACGGGAAACATAAACCTAAAAGGAACTAGGTCTGTACAACAAGATTATTAAGGAAATGTTTGTCTTTAAAGCACCTGAATCCCCAGTTTGCTGCTGTACTGTAACACAAGGCTCATTGCTTTCCCTCTGCCTACCATGCAGTAGCTGTGTGAGTACCACGGGGACTAAAGTAAATTCTTTGTTATGTCTGCACAAAGTAGCAAATGAAGCATGCAGCTCAAACCTCTCCTGCAGCGGTCAGATCCTCTGTGCTTTTCCTTTTGGAGTGGGAGATTTAATGCTATTTTCTTTTCCATATGCTTCATCTTTCAGCTTCAGCATAAAAAGGAAAGGGAAAATCTAAAGGCTTTATTTTGCACTAACTGCTCCCTTCAGATTCTGAGACATGTCTCGATGAAAGCTCAGTTGTGATGGAGCAAAATCAAAAGAGGAGGAAATTTCACCCCATGAGATGATATTTAAAAGGGGAAAAAAAGACCTTGGAAGAAAAGTTCTTTATTGAGTAATTAGCCATAATCTTAGATAAGACAACAGATCAAACAAGTTCTCTTAAAAGAGTTGCTGTGGGAAAGAGAGAGAGGCTTCTGGCAAGGGTTTACAAATAATGCTAAAAAAATTAAAAAGCCGAAACACTGGCAAACTTTTCCACCAAAATTAAAGCTAACCATGCAGGTGTGTCTGCTCCATTTCAAAATGCAAAATGGGTCTGTGACAAGTCCAGGGCAAAGTAAGCTCTTCCCCTCCCTGCCCAAACAGCAAGCCAAGGAGGGCTCTGCTGTGCCAGGATTCCCAGCACTTACTGGGGACCTGCATGGCCAAGCTGGGTCCAAGCAGCTGGAGCAGGGGACAAGGATGGCCCAGAGCTGGTCACCACATGCTGCTCCTCACCTTTAACTTCACAGCTCTTCTCTTCACCCTCTCCCGACTTTTGCCACCAGGTTAAAACAAGCAAGGCTTCAAATCCTAAATAATTAAGAATTCTACATCTTCCCCATCATTGCAGGGCCACTAACTGAGAAGGAACCAGATTACTATCTTGTAATCTCTGATCTCCTCTACCCTAACACCTGAGCCCACCTTACAAGTCCAATTTCCACAAATGCCATCTATGAACTCCCAGGATGCTCCCATGGACATCTAGCAACTCTAAACAAACTCTGGAAAAGCAGCAGGATGAGCTGTGCATAAACCTATTGGCCTGAATAAAACATTAAGGGGGGGGGAACTTAAAAAAAAAAAAAATCACACCCTAAACTTGACATCCTCTTTTTATCCACATCCCTCCTTGGATGTATCCCTACTACATCTGAGTAATTCCCCAGCCCCAGAATAGTCACGCTCGATTCATGAGCTAACACTTACTGACTTGCCAGATGCTTTACCTCAGATGACAAGTTTTGTTTTATATATGCAATGAAGACTTAAATCAAAACCCAACTATAAATATTTTGATGAGACATTTTTTTGTCACATTGTGAAAACCTAATTAAAGGGCTCATTACATGTGTGAGTGAGTGCTGTCTAAATAAAGCTGGTGCTTGCCCTGGGCTTGTTATAAACCCAAGCTAGAGCATCCACCCCTATTCCCAAACCCACACAGGGCTCACTATCCTCCAAAGGCTGGGCTGGAGTGTCCCTAATGGGTCTGAAATGGTTTTCCTTGAGGAGGAGTTTGCTCGGCCCACTGGAACAGGGGCAGCACATTCTCCAGTCAGTGTTGAAACAAATACAGGCTCCACACACCACGGAAGGGATGGGGATACAGTGAGGAATTCAGAAAAATCACCTTTCCCACAAAAAATTAACTGGGCTTTTGAGCCAGATTACTGGCAGATTGTTCTAACTCTTTGCAGTCTTTTTACGTTGTAATTTTTTGGATGTTTGAGAATATCACAAACATTCCCGACAAAAGAAATAAACACACGTACTCACTCTGATGGCAGTGGGTTTCTTCCTAAAATAAATGTTTCTAGAAAGGCTCTTTGCCAGCATGAAAACAAAACATTACAGCTGTAATTTGTTTCCTCCCTTTATTTTTAAAAACAGATTTTTAAACCCTAACTTCAAAAAGACTATAAGCAAAACTATTATGTTTGAGTTTAAAGGCACGCCTGACCTCTTTTATAAAGGTTCTGCCCCTTTTACACAGGGTGCTGTTAAGCTTCCAGAGGTGATTTGGAGTCAATGGCCAGGAGTCACAGCCTGACCTTCTGGGCATCTGTTCAGAGTCACTCAGCAGCAGTGACATCCCCGAGTGCCTGCTCTTGTACAAAAGCACCAGGACACCAAGCAAGCAGTGACCCACGGATCAATCCATGCTCTCAAGTATCAAACCAAAAAAGATGAATTTTGAAGCATTTTTCCTTCAGATAGATCTTGATACACATTTTATGTTTTACAGATCTATGACATGACTACTTTCAGCTGTTATTGAAATGCTCCCACCTCAGGAAGATTTTCATCAATACTGTTTAGGGCAAATTACTTACCTTAACATTAAAATAAGAAATACAATGCAAGTTATGAAACAAGAAGTCTTTGAGCTATATGATTAAATTAGGAATCCTAGATCTGCTGCTTTAGTCTAACTCCTGGAGCACTAGAAAAGGATGAGCCAGGCTATGGACCAACGGGACCAAAGCCTTTAGGTCATTTATTAAAAACATAGCACATCTTGGATGCAAGACAGGACTGTGCCAATGACTGGGTGTATAAATCCTAAAAACAGAAACACATCTATACATAATTTGTAATAAAAACAGGCTTCACACTATGGGAATAAGTTTTCACATTTTTTTCTCACTTTTTTCACAAGTTTTACTGAAGGAGGTGAGGTGAGTCAAGACCCAGGAGTTATCATTAGACATGTCTTATAGCTTTTAATTGACCATACCCAACCTAAAGTTCAGATTTCCTAAGCTAAAAAGATTCATGGCAAAAAGGAATTGGCCAGTTGGAGGTGCAAATATTCTGTGGTGAATCAGTATTTTGTACATAAAACAAGAGGCACAGAGCAGGTTTTTGTTCTGAGTTCCATACCTGGGAACATCAGGGTTTGTTTTGGGCTTCGGTCGTTTTGCGCTCTTAGCATCCAAGCTGTGCACTTCCTCCAAGTGATGCACTAATAACATTATTGCTCTTTAATGGCATTTTTTTATTATATAATTATGCCAGAAGCCTCACAGCCATGGAAAATATATGTTCACTGGCATTTAATTGCTTTATCATCATGACTATAATCACAAATGAGGACCTTCCAGAACTGAGAGCCAAGAGAGGCTTTTACTCACTCTGTTCTACCTGTCACCATAATAAACACTCCCTGGAAATCTCCCCTGCGCTGTATTTTAAAGGATTATGTATCCAAGAGTCTTATTTATGTATTTTGAGTGGGTGGTTGCTTTTGCACTAAACTGTTTCCATTTCTCAGGACAAAGCGTGCCCTGCAGAGGGATGAACAAATGCCAGCATGGGTTCTCCTCCACAGCTGCTCATGGCACACGCCTGGAGGCAAGCTGGGATGCTCCAGGTGCCAGAGGAATGGTGTTACCTGTGCTACAGGTGTTTGTGCACCTTCCCAGCACAGAAGAGCTTCCCCTTGGAACACCATTCCCATCCCACACCCCATCCCAGGAGAAAAGTCCTTGCAAGTCAGTGAAAGAGTCAGGAGATAATCCTATCATCTCAGCAGAAATATTGCATGCAGAAGGAACAAAAATCACCTGCAGTATTTATTCCCATAGTTAAAACAACCCCCCTACAAAAACAAAATAAAAAACCCTTCACAACAATGCCCTGAAAGAGACAGGATTACTTTTAAGTTTTGTATGGCTTGCTTAAATAGTAGAAAACCTGTTTCCATTCAATCCATAATGTTAAAGAACTCAGTTCTGGGTTAGATCCTATTTTGTGAAGTTTTTCAGTACCAACTTTTCCTGGATGAGAAAACTGGGAGAGCTCTTTTCAAGGCTATTTGAAGGTAGAAATTATTTTGCATGAAAGCAACAATTAATTAGCACTCAGCAAGGTTCCCTCTATTCTGTGCTGTGAAGTAAAAGCAGGTCACTTCTGCAGCCCCTCACACCTGTTACAGGTCACAGATCCTTACCTCAACACAGTATCTTATTTGCTGTTTCAGCACCTCAAGGTTAAAGCCTATTTTCCTCCCAAATATAATAGCAATTAAATATTTTTTTAGCATAACTGTATCAAAGGATGGAATATGAGATGCTTCTGTTTGAGAGCTGATAAAATACAATCACTGCTTACATTTTTAAAAACTAAGCATTTATGCTGTAATTTATGCTCCAGACCCCAAGACAGCTTTTGTTCCTCTTCATATCCTTTTTCCTAGAAGGCCATCTTTGGCAGCAGGGCCACCAGAGCCACCCTTCTTTAAGCTCTTGCTTCAATATGAATTCTTCCCTGCATTTCCTGACTGAGACAGGGGGAAATCTCCATTTGATTAGTTAGGATGGCTGGCTGGCAGCTTGAAATTATTTGTATATCAGCAACGATGCTGCTCCACATTTAGTGTAAATGCAATTATCATTAGGGCACTCAGAGCTATCAACCGAGAGTACTTTGAGGAATGTCAATGCCTAAGCAGAAATAAATGCATGCACATGCACACAGGTGGACTCAAATTCTTGGGCTCTCTCTCTTCCCCTTCTTTGCCCATCAAATTTCTCCTCTAGGATCTCTGCCCTCATTTTCTCACAATTCTTACAGTGAAAGCTACTTGAGAAAAGCAATCCATGCAAGACAAGCTTAAAATTTCACCCTCCCAGGAGCTGTGATAGTTCTCATGAAGTTAAAAGGATGCTCTGACAGAATGCCAGGCAAGGCTCCAGTCCCATTCCCACCAACATCCAAGAACCTTGGCTTCATACCTGGGAAGGAACTGAGCCTGGGTCATCCCCCCACTCCCAGGGTGCAACTACACTGAACAGGACCTGCAAGGCTGAGGGATAAAAAGGCCTGGAAGGGAGAATTTGAGTTCTCTGGACACTGACTTTCTGGGGAGATTCAACAACCAGGCTGCTCCAGTCACAGCCCCAGCTGTGAAGATCCATGACCAGGACACCAAGCCATGATACAAAAAAACCCAGCCAAAACAAAAAACCAAGTTAGGACACTGGCCTACCACACATCTCTGATGTGATTTTGTGCAAGTCTCAATTAAGACTCACCTCAATCCAAGCCTGAAGAGGACAAAGAGCATTCAGGGCATTTTCCCTGTCCCTGCTGACCAAGGGGAGCTCACCAAACTAACACTGGCTCAGTGTCTAACTTCTCATGGCAGTGCCAGAGGAAATCAATCCCTCAGCCTGGAAAACGGGGCAGTTCCTGCTCCCCGTGGAGCTGGGAGGCCAAGAAATCCAAGATGGATGGGCTGCAGGGCCTGAGATGGGTCACTACAGGAGGTCAGTGGGCCAGCTCTCCCCAGAGTACAGAGGCACTGCCTAGATCCTCCCTAAAAAAGCAAACTTCTTCCAAAGAAACGGATCAGCAAAAGCTAAAACCAGATCCAACAAGCTGGATTCCCAGTGCTTGAATAACCTGGGTAAATGGAAAAAAAACAAAACACCAATAAAACAGAGAAACCAAACCAAAACAAAGACTCAAAGCCTCCTCACTCAGTTCTAACACTTCACTCAGGGAAATGACAGCAGGCTGCAAGTAGAAGATGATTTCCAGTTACAAAGAAAAAAAAAATCATCCTGAAATGCAAGAATTTAATAAAGCAACTAGAGCTTTTTTCACTGCACTATTAGTTAAGATTTTCGAATACATAAATGAGAATTATTTGACTGACGGACTCTTTATCAATGGTATAATCAGCTTTCTACTGTTGGAGTAAGACATTTATTTCAACAGTAGAAACATTTATTTTAGCTGTAGAAATATAACCCTATTTATTTCCAATATGCAAAAGTAACCCTTGGTAGTATAAACTAATTTAAAGAGAAAGGCGATTTCTTATCTGCAGAAAGCAGCAACAACACCAGCAAAGGACAATGGCCTGCATTTTTATTAATGCAAGCATTAACCTTCTATTGCCACACTTGGATTTCTAGCCTCAGAACAATATCATTATCTACAATGGAACTAAATTTATGGTAATCTAATTTTATCATACATTATTGAAGTATCAGGACATTTATCTATTAATCTCTCCTTTTACCTCCTTAGCGTTAATATTCCCAGCCTGCTTACAACTTCAAGGGCAAGTCTGCTTCATCACCAGCTGTCATCATTAAAAAATCATTTCTTGTATTTTTAAAGCAAATGTAAAGTAGTAAGCCATGTCACAAAAGCTAGACAGAGAACATACTTCTGCATACACTCATGTGCTGATTCCTACTTGACTGAACACGATCATATTTTTAGGTTCTATAATTAATAGCTAACAGCTTTAAAAGTCTCACTAAATATTCATTATTAGAGAAAAAAAAATTGAGAAGGCCTAATCCATTTTAAATGCCTCTGACAACTGCCATTAAAGCATCCTTGTGCAGCCTGTCACAGACATTTATATTCAGGCAGCGCTGAGATGGATCGTAGGAGTCCACATCCTGTGTTGTTCTTCCTCTGCTAGGTATGAGTGGAATAAGTGTCAAATGTTATAAAAACACCTTACACACTTCACTCCTCCCTGCATTTCCACGGAGTGACAGGGGTGCACCTTCTGCAATGGTTTGAGCTTACTAACTTATTCCAGTTACAAAGACCCCGCCATGGGCAGGGACACGTCCTGCTGTCCCAGGGTGCTCCAAGCCCTGTCCAGCCTGGCCTGGGACACTGCCAGGCATGCAGAGCTGTCACCTCTGGGTCAGCACCTCACACCAGGACCTCATCACTCACAGGAAAGAGTCTCTCTTCCTTACATCTGTGTGTGAAGTACACGAGTGCCAACCTTCCAGGCTGTGTCGGGTTTTTTATTGCTGCCCGGGGCCATCAGGAGGAGAGCAGAGACAACAAGGGAACACAGAGCCACCCCTCATTTCCTGCTGCTTGGCCAGGAGGAGCCTTTCCCTCAGCTCAGGCAGAGCTGAGGCCATCAGGAGCCTGAAGCTCACACAGCTGACTCTCTTAAAGGTCTAAAAAAATGCTGCAAATGTCAGTCCTGCCCCTTAACAATGAAGCCCATGCCTGAATTTTCATAACAATTAATACTTTTTCCCTGTTGCTTAATATAGGTTTCAAAAAGCCAAGGGTTTAAAAGTTCATTTTACAATTGACTGAGATGCTGTTTGGATCCAATAATAAGCTTTGCTTAACCTTGAAATTGGCCACTTTCAAGTCTGATGAAAAAGCATTCATTATATATAAGCACCACATGATCTTTTTGGTATATATATTTTTCAAGGATTACATTTTAGTTTTATTCCTTTTCTCATGAAATCACTTGGAAGTTACACTACAAAACTCAAAATGGGTATAGCTGCCATGAATGCAGGAGGCCCAGGGTCCTGGTACAGCTTAGGCAGCACAGAGAGCTCTTAAAATCAGTGTTTTCAGAAAGCCAAACTGCAATTTTTCAGACTGAAATGCACGACTGGCAGTAATCCATAATCCTGACACAGTGTCATGGGTGCCAAAGGGCCTCCAGTGAGTGCTGCCTTTGCATTTTTAAAAATGTTTTATGAGCTCAAGACCCCAGAATTAAGTATCTTTACTTCACAAGCAGCCCTCCATCTACTAATACTATAGCAAAACCAAGCCAGAGAAAAACAACCAGTCAAGCACAGAACAAAGGATCTCTAACCCATAAGTAAAGTCTCTTTATCCCCAAATCCTCCACTTTGAGTGCCTGAGTGTTAAAAGCTAAGAGCTTTCAGCTTCAAGCCCATTACCATTTGCTCTTTTTTATCTGCACCAAATTGCTTCTGTTGCAAATCAACGTAGGAAAAAGAGCAGGACAAACAGATGAGCTTACCACATGTACAGCTGATTCCTCACAAATGACCAGGTTTCCCATTAAGGAGGCTGCAGAATTAAGCAATAAGGAGATATTTACAGGCCCAGCAAAAGATGGACTGCTTTATAGTGAATTAGGGCCCCAATCAATTTCCTAATTGCCAGACCACAGTGTTTACCAACCTGACTCCAGAATTACTTAATTCCCTGCTCCAAATAAAAACATTTAACAGCCTACTGGTTAATTAAATAAACTGATGTAGCTCCATTTAGTGTAAGAACATGATTTTTTGTTATTTTCAAAGAATATGGAGGCATGGAGCTCCTTACTCACAGCTATCTTTGTCACTGCCCTTCAGTCAGTAAAGCAAAAGGGCTGGAGCAGCCTAATCAAGATTCTTCTTCTCCAAATGCTGTCATAAAAACCAAACTTTAGTTTTTAAAGAGAGTTTCTGCTGTGATCCTGAATGGAGAAATACAGAGCTGGTCACGTCAGTATTTCATTAACATTTCACAAGAACTGTGCTCTGGAACAATTTCTCCAGGTAAAATACATAGATGGTTTTTTAAATAAGGTTATAGATACAAAAATAAGAAAAATTAATGGTAGCACCAAATCATGTTGTCTCCCAGATGGAAAACCTCCAGAGCAGTTTACAGACACCTTATGCATCTTTTTTCAAGCTTTTTAACTTTAGTATTTCTTTAGAAGAGATTAAAATCTCATCACAGGAGCTAAGTGAGTGAGACTGAAGTAGATCAATACTTCTCCTGACACCCCCTGAAGGAAAAGCAATGTCACAGCTTGTACCACCCTGCTGTGCCCGTGGCAGGTGCAGGACACCCCAAAACCCACACAGCACCAGAACACCCCAGCAGCAAGTGCTCCTAAAGCCCTTGGGCACCTCAGCACACAGAGAGGACCCAGGGAGGTGAGGAGGAGTTTGGGTGAGCTCACAGACAGGGACATTGGTGGCCTGGCAGCTGCAAGCAGGAGGGACAACACAAGGAGTGGCAAACACAGCTGAAGGTCAGTGTGACACACAAAGCCTGGTGACAACTCTGCACCACTTAACTCACAGCATCACCTGACCCTCCTCCTCCCAGCCAGGTCTTACTCTGCCAGATGACAGTGAGAATGTCCAGTTTGCAGCCATGCAAAGCTTCAGGAGCTTTTCACAACAGCACAGATGGCCAGCATCATAATCCCAGTCATTTTTGTCACGACACTGCTCACACAGAAGATGCACATAATCCACATTCCCATTGTCTGCATCAACCACAAATCTCACCCCTGCAGACAAGCTTGCAGCACCACAGGAAGGGCGTGCACAGAGAGTGGAGAGTCAGCCCTTGGCCAATCCAGCCAGGCAGCAACAACTCCAAACCTGTGGAACAGCTTTGGTTTGGCCACCACCTGCATCACTGAGCAGCAGAGGTGACCTCGAGGTGCCACACAGCTTGAGCCATTCTGTGAGCCCACATCTCAGCAGGATTGCAGGTCCTTGCAGAGCCACTGCAGCTGCTCAGGGTTCCTGTGGGACAGCTGTTTCCCCACCTTTGCTTTATTTTTACAGACATTCCAAAGCAAGACACAGCACGTAAAAACCTGGAGTACTAAAAAAAGCTCTAACTCATGACAATTCCATTCTTTCTAAGTGTTCTCTCAAC
Source organism: Irena cyanogastra (assembly GCA_013397155.1). Classification (NCBI taxonomy): domain Eukaryota; kingdom Metazoa; phylum Chordata; class Aves; order Passeriformes; family Irenidae; genus Irena; species Irena cyanogastra. The sequence continues at coordinate 1,025,183 of VWZV01001474.1, read as the reverse complement.
TCCAGGTACCAAAACCTCAAAGAAACCTTGCTTGGTGTTTCTGTAGCTCACTGTGTAACACCAGAAAAGATTGAATCTTACTGTAAGGTGATTGTATCAGTTAGCTATCAATATTCAAAACTGAAACCTAACAAAGGAATGCCTTCATTCCAGCTTTGGCTCCTTTTGTTGTGCCTTCCCACTGCTGGTATCCATGAGATCCCACAGCTGGAGTGGAGCTCCTTTAGTCCAGAGACAACACATCTTCCTGGGGGCTTGCTCTGTGCTCAGCAATGACACTCTGCTGTCCTATTTCAGCACAACACTCTGTGAATTATTGTTACTTACTGTCAGCATACTGAACCTGGAGCAAACTGATTAAAATTCCTGGTGTGTTGCTGCCATTAAACCATCATTACCACCCATCCCTCCCACTGAGGTTAAGTGTCTGTCCTGCTCTACCTCAGGATCCTTCTAACATCCCATAATGATTCAGGCTGGGACATCACACAGCATGTTAATTTGGAAATGAAGGGAGAAACACTTAAAAGCAAGAATAAAGAAGAATTAACAAAAAAATACAGACTAAAAGTAAGATGAGTGAGAAGTATTGGTCCCAGAGCAGAATTTATGAGTCGTCCAGCAGCTGGCATGGGAAGTTTCTGCCCATAATGATTTTTACTGTCCTAGCTACACTAAAACTACAGAAATTAGAGGCAGGCAAGAACAATTAGGCCAAATGAATCTTTCCACACCAATACAGGATGGATTTAAACTATTAAAAAAAAACCCCAACATACAACAGCAATATCTTCTACCCTGACCTCTGAGCAGAGTTTAGTGAAAATTTAACTTCTCAGTATTACAATTTACCTGCAGATGAAGAACTTCAGCTGTTCTCTCTGTTTAGGGCTACATAATCAGAGGAATTTCAAATACCAAAGAAAGCTCAAAATTTTAAATAACTGATAGTTCCACTAGTGAGAAAAAGCTGGAATTATAACAAAACTGCATTTGACATTAAATTTACACATGAACTGTCAAACTTATTGATTATAAAATGAGATGGCTACTTGGAAATGCCCTTTCCTCCACCTTTTATTCCTGAAGAACCTGCTTGGACACTTACTTGTCTTTAAGGAAATGCCAGTTGTACTCAGATAATGTAAATGCCTGGCATTGATGATTGCTAACAAACTCCCACAGGTGACAACAAGTTGTGGATCTTTACCTTACACCATGTCTGCTCATCACTCATCTGAAATGTCTGATAACCTTCTCTCAATGCTTCCATCAAACCTGTGGGTTTGACCCAAACCAGTTCACACATTTAACATGCAAATTACACACTTCGATCACCTCGAATTTGCCTTTGAGGGATGGAAATTGTCTGACAAGCCTGATGATGACATGTTAAGGATGATGCAGCTATTTGCAACAGGGCATTTGAGAGAAGGCATGAGAGAAGGCAGCATTCAGCTACACAGTCATTTTGTCTGTGCTGATGTCTGACTAAAACTTCATCCTGGATTTGAAAAAAGCAAAAATTTTAATATCTAACTCCTAATCATTATCACCTGCTAGAACAAAAAGTTTCAGGTGAAAATTATATTGTTAAGTCCAACAGCTGGCTTTGAAGATTTCAGTAGCACCTCTAGCTGCAGAGATAATGGAACACCCTCCTGGAAAACTCAGAAAAAAACTTTTAACAATAGAAGCTCCAACACCTTTTTTTTTTTTCAGGTGGCTCTTGGACAGTTCCCTCAGAGATCCAAAACAGTGATACAAGCTGCCAGGAAAATTAGCATCCTGAAAGAGCTGACAGACACAAATGTACCGTGCAGGTATCTCTAGCAGTATCTGAATTTATGGTAATCCCTCTCCAAAGCACCTCTGGAGTCAGCAGCATGCAGCCTGACATCAGGGCTTTCAGGCCAACAGGGAACAGGAAGTCTGGCTGAAAACAGGGATTTTTGTTTCACTGCACTGTGTCAGCACCCCGGGAGCTGGATATTCTGTGATCAGCACCCAGGGAAGCTCTCCCTCCTTGGAAGCAGCACCAGGCACACCCCAGGAGAGGCAGAGATGCAGCCTAGGGCCCTGCACAGCCCCAGGTCCTGATTAAAACATCATCACCCAGACCCTTGCACCTGCCAGGATTGATCTGGGCATCCCACCTTCCTAGTGACAGACTGAAATGTGACTGGGGAAGGATTTTAAAATCATCTCCCTTCTTTCAAGGCATAGACCATGCTGCTTCATTTCAAGGAATCTGCATGGGCTAAAGCCCATAGCAAAGTCAGACTGCAGCCCCTCAACCACTGACACACAGCAGCAACAACAGGGCACAACCACCAGGTCAACAGACAGGCAGGAACATTTCTCAAAAGATTTACACCCTAGGAAAAAATAAAAAAATACAGTTGTTCTATCTGCACTCAAGTTGTCCCCTTTTTTTAAAGCTTATCTAATTAAATCAATACAAATGCCTACAAAGCTAGGCCTATTTGAGTTAAAATGCAATTACAGTTCTTTTAACTTAGCTTGAAAAAAAAAAAAAAACCATTCAATGGATTAGAAATATTTTTTCCTCCAGTTAAATTAACCTTCAGGTAATCTGCTGGAATAGTTAATCTTAAATGTCAAGAAAACAATAGGAAATGTTTATTTATACACAAAAACAAGTCTTGCAGAGTCCTAAACTTAGAGGTTCTGTCAAACACCTGGCTTAATTTAACACAGTTAAATTTCATGGTTACTGAAAATTTTAAACTCAAAATTTCCAAAGAACTCATTGTTTTGCATAATTAAAAAAAGTATTACTTATAGCCCCCTAGGGTAGACATGGAGATCCACAGACAATCAGACTTTTAGGAGATTATGGGTTCCAGCTGTTTGCCTTGCCTGGTAATCTCCCTAAGGTGCTGTTTCCTCATGATACCAGTAATCACTTTTCATGGGTTTACATAAAAGGTGCTGTATATCATCAAATCAAAAGGTTATTGCTCTCTCCTTGTTATACTGAATATGTGGCTTAGTGCTAAAAACAGCAAGCCAAAGTAAAATGTGCATTTTTACATTACAATTGACCTAGTGGTTTTTATTCAATATATAAAAACAAGCATTGAAGTTGCCCATTAACAAATTGGCTTCAATATTTCATATCAAATCATGTAAATATATTCACATTTCCAGTAGTCGTGCTTGTCCAGTACTGCTGAGCTTTCAAGTTATACTCAGGCTGAACAATACAAATCCATGACTTGTCAACATCCTTCATCTCATTAGTTTCACTCAGCAACAAATCTCAGTCATCATGCTTATTAAAATACAAACTGTTCTTGTACCCTGTTGAAAACTGTGGGAGATTTGATGTGGCAAAACATTGCCATGGCAAAAATGCCTTGTAAGATCTTTCGAGGTTGGAGTGGAAGCTCAAGTATTTCCTGGTGGGGTTTTTTTGCATCTGACAGAAACAAACCTTGCATTGCTCTTCTGAGGCACAGAAATAGTCCACAGTTAAGTTCCTGTAGTCATGAAAATAGCTGGAAACAGGAGGTTTTACTGGAGGGCTCTCTCCTCTGCTCTGCAGCTTCTCTGGCTGCAGCATCTGAGCCAGAGCCAGCTCCCAGCAGCTGAGTGACCTTCACAGAATTTGGAACTTGGGACTCTCAGAGGCTCCAGAAGCCAAAGTCAACCATGCCAAGCCACTTTCCACTTTCTCCATCTGGAAACCTGAATTTCAGTGAAGTTGTGCTGACTTACAGGAGAAAGGGAACAGTGTGAAGAAGCACCAGCATGGAATGGTTTGTGTTGGAAGGGACCCTAAGGAGTCACCCTTCAGGTGGCACCTGGGCAATGAAAATGGTTCTGGGCTGCAAAAATCAAAATTAAAACCACCAGTGTTCTATTGACAAGCGGTGCTGTGCAAAAACAAAATCCCCACGAAACCAGCCCTCCCTGCTGCTGGAAATCTGCACGTGCAGTTCCTGACTCAAGTGCCTCTGCTGTTTCCTGCAGCCACAAGGAGTTTACAGCCCCTGCTCCATTAGCCTGTGGCTTATGAGAAATATTTACTGCTTCTACTCACAACTTCAGCAGCCCTTAGCCCATGTTCAGATTGCAGCTTTGTTTACTGCAATGTTTCCTTCTTTGTTTTTTTTTTCCCAGGAATTCAGCATTATCATATTTTAAAAGCTCTTTAAAATAAAAAACCTGCAATGTAATACAAAGACTGTCTCAGAGTGGGAAAGACAAAAAGAGTTTGTATATAAAACCTAGAGAACTCTGTAGTCTAAACAGATTTTCAGTGATGAAATTAACACTGCATACAAGGCAAGCAATGAAGAACCTGAGCTTCCAAAGAGCACAACAAAGAGACACTTCATGAAAATGCCTTCTCATATGCAAGGAAGATCTATCAGTATCTATAGTTAATAATTAAAACCACATCTACAGCTCTACAATCAATTTTTAAAGCAGTCCTTGTGAAAACACCCCATGTACACAGGTCTCTCCCACTATCTGCACAATCTTCTGTTAAGCCTCTGCCCAGGACAAGGCTCATCATTAATGTCTCCAGACACTGATGAAGATTGTGGAAGAGCTGCTCATTTGGTACAGGTGAGAGAGGCATTAGAGGCAAGCTCCCCAGGGGCACTTCCTCACTCAGGAGTTCCTGGGGACATCTTTATTAAAATTAAATCCACACCCCATGGTGAAGGTGGCAGAAAATGCAGTTACAGCAAATCAGCAGCCAGCACTCACAGGGCAGAGGACCTGACACAGGCAGGGTGGGGAGAGCCCCAGGCATGGCTGAGGAACAGGCCTCTGTGTTTTGAACAACAAAAAAGAATAAAGTACAGGGATTTTAGAATTTTGTGTCTTCCATCCAACTACTGTAGTGTAAGTACCAGCCTAGCTCCAATCAATGAGGAGTTCTGTTGCTCATGTTGTCCAAGCACTACAGATTAAAAATACAGATTTTGATTGTTCTAGGCCTTTCCCCAACCATAGGTATTCACTGATAAAAAGCTATACTCCCTGGTTGTAGCAAAGGCAGCACCCATCCTAAAGTAACCTGAACATCCATAAAGCAAAACTAGCTGTCTTAAATTGACAGATTACAATAATTTTGTCATAAATGTCTTCTGTGACAGCCACACAAGCCACATCCATCAGCAGCTCCTGGGAGGGAGCACAGGGAGCCCTAAGGACCTGCCAAACCACCACAAGCAGGAGCTGCAGAGGATAAAAACCAATACTGAGAGCATCAGCCCTAAGCCCTGCAACAACCCTGACTCCACAAATCCCATCATCCCTCCCTTTACTGCCAAGCTGAAACAAGGGCAAGAAGTTTTACAACCATCAGGCACGTTACAGTCTTTTTCAACATACTTTGGAAACAGCAGGGGAGGAAAAAAGCAAATAAACAAATAAAACCACTCACCATATTTGGTGTCAGTCTTTACTGTCAGTGCAACTAAAACTCTTCAAAATATGGAAAGCTCTACAAATGTTATTAGCAAAAATTTCACACTTTTTAAATGGATATTTACACTTCGAGGCAGTCTTTTAATTACTTTTGTTATTTGCATCTGATGACTCTGGGAAATGTTGAATTCAGATATGAGACTATCAAGGACCGCTGGATGAAGGCCAATAAAAAAGCTGAGATCAGCCTAGTTAAATTAGCCATCTGTCCTAAATAAACACAAATCAGAACTACTTTTTAATATTCTTTCAACCCAATCTTAAGTGAAATAAGAACCTCATGAAAGGCAGCATTTGTGGCAAGGTAAACTCCAAGGAGGTTTGCATCCATCTGGTTTATGATTTAGCTCAGCACTTCAACTCCAGCTACAGAAAACCCACCCCAGATATGGCACAAGAAGGCCACGTGATAACAACCAGATCTCAGTCTTTAAATTGCGACAAAAACGGATTAATGAATTACATTTGTACCACTTACTGTTCTAGGTGAATTATTACCAGGAGAGTGGATTTATAATGTGCTGGTTCCTGTTCTCATTACAATCCATTCTCACGAGAACTTATAATCAGAATTTTAATGCCTCCTCCATTCCGGGAGAGATAGCTGTAAAAATATATTAATTTGACCTTTTCAAAATTTTGTTATTTGATTTGGTGCCGATTTTTATTTGCTCCTATCTACAGCTCTTATATTCGATCATATCTATAAAAATGAGTAGAAAATGGAAGTATGTCAGTAAGTCAGAAGAATTTTCTGTTCATTTTTTCCACCCAACCTTATGCCACTCCTTCAATACCATACACGGGCCAAAGTCACTGCCTAAAGCAAGCATTATACTTTAAATAATGTTTCCTCAATAGTAGAGAACAGTGATATCCTAAAAGTATAAAGAAATACAATAAAAGCCATTCCCAGTGGGCCTTTCCTGAATATTCCCAGAGGATGACCCACACAGGACACAAAACCCACCTCCCTGGAGACTTCCCCCTCTCTGTACTACAACAGGAACCTTGAACACTTGGATTACAGCACAAAGGTGGATTTAATCCCCTCAATTGTCTCTGCTCCTGAAAATACACCAAGAAGCTGAGCTCCCAGGGACCTGGAATTCACCTGATCCACTTCCACGCTGAGACAACCCCACCAACCTGTGCCTGGTGGGAGGCAACCAGCACAGGCACAAAAGCTGACACTGCAGGAGCAAAAGGAGATTTCATCTCCTGCCAGCAGCCCACGGGGACTGCTCCCTCTCCCTGTGACCCGTTCACAGGCTCGGAGTCACCGTGCCAGCCCCCTGCCCACCCCAACACTCCTTGATGACTTCATCTGAATTAACCTGGATTTCATAGCACACAAGGAGGTTAACAGAAAGCAGATTTATCAGAGAGCAGAAGCTGACCTTTACTTCACAACCAATCCTGTACAGTCAGTCTCTGTTCTACCTCTGAAACCGGCACTGTGCTACAAAGCTTTGTGGTACCAGTGACAGGCTGAGGACAGCTTCAGGTGCCTTCTCAGGGAACTGCTGATCTGCTTTTGTAAGTTTGGGATGCTTTATGTGACACTAGAGCCTAGAATTTTAATATTTTATTTAAATGGGGTCAAAAGACAAATCGAAACAGTGCCACCTTTCAATCACTGATGTGCTGTGTTTTTTTTAAACATTCCTTAGGGTTCCTCTTAGCCAGAGTACTATTTAGACTTCACCTAGGTAGTTGGGTGAATGCTATCCAGGACACTGGTTTTGAAATTCAACTGCCTTTATATGGCATAAACTAACAAGAAAATATTTCTGTCAGCATCAGGACTACAGTTCATTCAGGACCTTCTAGAAGATCAGCACCATTTGCACTGGGAGAAAAGAATGAAACCTGTAACAATAGGTAACTCTTATTCCCTGTCTGGTGGAGTTTTCAGATTCCACCCATCCTCCTCAGTTCAGTCCTTCTGTTCTCACATCATCTGCAGTTATGATTTCCCCTTTTTACCTGCCTTGGGAGCAAAGGCTTCTCCAGTACAGCTATTTGTGATTACAGATAAGCACACATGAAAGGCAGTCAGGGAGGAATACATATATTTATGTACACACACTTCTCTAGTCCTTAGTCCTACTTCAGATGAGGACAGGCACAAACTAAACCGTGACAGAGTAACACCTGCAGCAGTGAGTGATGCAGGAACCTGAACTTCAGTGATTACACCACTGATGGATTTTGGTTCCTGAGTTGCTCAGGTACTTGTGGAAATTACACCTGTAACACCTACCACATCATTACAGGAATTAAAGCTGCTGGAGCCAGCCCTGACAGCATTGCCCATTATATCCATCACAGGGCTGACATCAACAACAGCGTTCAGCCCCAAACAAGGGCAGCAGGTGAGACAGATCCCTCCCTGTCTCCAGTGATTTGTTGCTCACAAGGGTTAGGAGACATCTGTCACATCTTGTATACAAGAGTGCTCAGCAACCCAGCTCCTCTGGGTAGGACCTGGAGTAACTACATCCACACAGCAGCTGAGATCTCATGAACATCCTTCTCCATGGCAGAGCCATCTATAAAAAGTTTTTCCCCCCTCATGACCCAGTCACTGGAATCTCCTTTAACTTTCTAATTTCAGATGAAACTCACACATACTAATTCTAAGAACACATTGGGATGGTGCCTTTTCTCCAGTTAATGAAAAGCCCCAAGAGCTGGAGTTGTGCTGTGCAGAGATGATGTTTCTGTGACCACGTTGCTGCCCCAGTGAAGGTAAGAGCAGGCAGTGTTGTTACAGAGAAGCTGCTGTGACCCTGAAATGTTAATTCCTGGTGACTCCAGGGACTGGAGATGCCAGCATGGCAATGCCCCTGGCTTCCACGGGGGCTGGAGCGTGCTCACAGCTCTGCTCCTACAGCAACCCCTACAGTTTAGTGCACAGAGTGGAACTGATGCCTGTCTCCATAGAGACCTCCTGTCCTGCTTTTGAAAACGGGAAGAAAATGGAAACTATGACAACAGACAAACCTGTGGGATGAGAAGGCGTAAACAAGCCAGCAGGAAGCCCACGGTAGTGCACTGGGGCCAGGCCTCGTGTTTTCCTTGTTATCCAATATTAACATAAACACATAAGGGAAGCACTTGGAACGGAGCCGCACGCGGCACCAGCAGAACCAGAACCACCCCCAGACAGCAGCTCTGGCACTCCAGCTGATGAGGGAATGGCTCCACTTCCATCCCACCAAACCCCAGTCCTGCAGTGTCACCACTGCCATCTTCCCATCACACACACACAAACATTTAAGGCACTGATGGACTTGTCACAACACCTTTACCCAAGATCACTTATACACAGAAATGAAAGTGATGTAATTAGCTGAAAAGGACAAAGTTAAAACATAAATCCTAATTTACTGCACCTCCTTTAAGACAACTTAAGCCAAACCAATCTGATGGCACAGCTCCTGTAGACAGATCCAGACAGAAAACACCCCTGCCTTCTCTCTGTGAGCTATTCCTGCACACCTCAGTGGCCTGAGAAAGCTTCTCCACTTAAAGGCAGAAAAATATTCAAGACTTGTTAATAGAAGACATCCCTATCTAAAGAGCACCCTTGGTATTTGTAAAGCATTTTGCAGAAGTAATTTGCTTTAAGAATGATAAAGTCAGCTCTTCATTGTTTTATTAGAAAGCATCCAGAAGGTCATTACCTTCAGCACACATAGGGATTCATCTCGTGGCTTGCAAGAGAGATGCCAGTGGGCAGCTGTTCAGCAACTCCTGCAAGAATTAGAGCCTGTAATCAACTTCTGGTCAGGTTTGTTTTTTGCAGCTGTAGCCTGGATACATGGCCTCCAACTACAACTCTTTAGCAGCAGCATAGTTAAGATTTTTGGGTTTGTATCTGCAGCATTTGTTCAGTGACTGCTACCTTACACATCCACACTTGTTTCCTACAGAGCAAAAACCACACCACCAGCACCAAGGTGAGCTCTCAGGGTGTTGCAGTGCGATGCCAGCATCTGCCCCAGAATCCCAGGTCACGTCCCCCAGAAGGTCCCTCCCCCAGGTGTGTGTATCCCCTCCTCACCCCACCCCCTGAGCTCTTGCTCAGGACTGTCTGTCAATCTTAAAGGCATCCTGTGGTCGGGCAGATTCAAAAGATGCCTTAGACCCTGCAGGGCATTGGGCAATCCAGGTATCCCTTTGTCCCTGGGAGCTCCTCTCCCTTACCTGGATTGGTGGGCTTGCTACCTCTGCCCTCCCCCTCCTCCCCAGGTTAAAAAGGTGCCTCAGCCATGCAGTCAGGAGTTGGTTGGGAAACACCAGGGAAGCTGTTAAGGTCTGTGTGGAATTCTGTGGAGCAGTGACTGATTCAGAAGCCTGCGAGCCAGAATAAAACCTCTGAACACAACTCTCCTCAAGGACTCACTCCTTTTCCTCCACCATTCACCTCAAGTCTCTCCAGCTGAGATCAGCACTACACCCGGAGCCTGGCAAGCTTGGACCCTTGGCCATGTGAGCTACATCATATCTCCTGGGGTACGGACTCCAGTTGCTGTTATTGAGCTCACACACGGAGGCCAGACAAGCCAGGGAAGTCCCACCGGTAGTATTGGTGTATATTCCAATATCGAGGTAAGGCAGATACCCAAAAGAAAGCTTTATGTTTAAAAAAAAAACCCTCTTCACAGGCCCTCTCCGAGGCAAACAGTTTTTCTGTGCTATCTCTACATAAATATCAGTGCTTGATATTTGCTCTTTAGATGTTTAGCTATTTCACCGACTTGGCTCAATGAATTCATTAGCATTTCCCCAGCCTTCCAGTCACACACACACTCTCTCTCAGCCTCAGTTTAGGGGATTACCATCCTCTGACTCTTCCCAGCCTAGTGCTGCAAAACTCAAGCTGCCTGGGTTTGAAGCAGCGCATTGTCCAGAACTGTGCGTGCAGAAACATTTCATACTCATCCCATTGTCAGTAATTAAATTTGCTGTTCCCATCTGGGACACAATCTTCCCCGAGTTTGCAACAGAACCTCTTTGTCTGATTGCACTGATAGATTGAGATGATGTTCTCATTATTATACACTTCAGATAACAACTGAGATGGAAAGGGACTACAGCTAATGAGGTCAAGTTTTCATACAATAAACAATATATTGCATAAATATAGATTGATCAAACCACAACCTGGGATGCCCTTTAGCGGGTACATGCTACAGTGCCAATAATATTTCACACATGTAGGGATGGGAGGGTCATCAACTGCTAAAATAAACACTGCAATCAATCAACTTTTCTATTTTACCAGTAAAAAGAACAAGGCCACATAACCTGCTACAAGGACACAATATAGTTCCTAATTTTAAAAGGAGCCATGCAAGTCTTATTCCTTTCTTTAAAGCACAACTGTTCAGGTCTGTACAGAACAAGATGCCTGCTCTGTAGAAGATGTACAGAATGCTTTCACTGAAAAAACTTCCACCCAAGGAAACACAGAACAGAGTTAAACACACAGATGGACATTGCCAGTTTTGTTTAGCACGGCAGCACCAGCAAGAAGGTTATTTCATGTATGAATTGATCCCTGAAATGCCACAATGAGGTAAGGAAGCTTTATCATCTCTGCCACTTAGGGAAGAACTGCACAAAAACCTCCCAAGGCCATACACAGAATTCCTAGACCCACAAAAAGGGAGTGTTCAGGGCCACCCTAAAACTCCCACCTAGCAAGGAGGCAGCAGTGTGTAGCCAGGGAGAGATGCCATGGTAGAGGAGGAGCCCATTATCTGATCTGAGCCACATTCCAGAATGCAAATCCAAACGCAAATGGTAAATGATCCATGACACAGACTCATTTTGGTGGGCTCACAGACAAGGAGCTCTTGAGGCAAACAAACCACACCAAGAAAACTTCTGTTTTGGACAGAAGTGCTCCTGCTCTTGCAGGTATTGGTGAGAGAGGCTGGGCACTAGAGACCAAGCAGCTCCCCTTCTGTTTGGTACTAAAGGTCACACTGCTGGGCACAGCCACCAGCCAAACTTTATGTTTGCCTGAAAAACACAGCCAGCTGTGAGCACACCCTCCTGTAAATAAACTCAGCTGTAAACAGCTGTAATCCTGTTCCAAAACCCCTCAGAGTCACAGGCTCCCACAGACTGCAACAGCTATTTGCTCAATCCATTTTCACAGCACTGCACACATCAGGGAGAATACCTCAGTTATTCAGTTTCATGTTTAATTTCATTTGTTAACAAGTTTATTTACCACCAAACATTAGAATCATCAACAACATGACTACCCTGCTAAATCATCACCACCAAAAGGCAGCCTGCAGTACCTTTAGAAAGCACAGGGATTTGGGTTTTTTGTTTTCTCAGAAGATGGAGCATTTTTAATGAAAACAGGACCTCAAAAAAAAAAAAAGTCAAGCAGCTGAAAATTAGGTGAGTTGCTTTCCTCTTTCTGCCCTTCCTCCTACTACACACCAGCCAAAGATTTATTCAGTTTCACTTAAAATAAAAGCTGTGCTTGTACACTGACTGTTCAGGAAAACTACCTATCCAGCAGACATTAGAACAACTGAATTCATCTCATCCAAAATCATCCCAACTGCTAGGAAAAAAAAAAAAATTAAAAAACCAAACCACAAGAGCAACAGTAATTCACAAGTTTGAAATTATCTGTGTGAAGTTTTTGCTAAGATTCAGCTCAGGACACATCAAGGGTAAGATTCTATCACTACTAAAAAAAAGTTAAAGAGTCTCTCCCCATATTTAACATTCTCATCCCACCACCTTTTAATATACTTATCCACAGAAGAGGTGTATGCCTGAACAACTCGTGATCTGCATTTTGGCATGAATTTTAGGGTAAGTCAGCAGCAGAGAAGCTTCAAACTACTCCTCTAATTCACACAGGCATGAGAATTTCCAGTCCACAGTGCATCTAATGGTACTGAAATGTATTACAGGCCAATGCCAGCACTGTGATCATCCTAAGGGAAATGAGACCTGTGTGTGCCATGGAGGGAGACCAGAACAATGCAGGTGCTTCTGTTAATGAATGGTCCAGCCCTTAACAGCCAAGATTGTCTGATATGATTTATGCCAGCTGATCTGTGATTAACCACTACTACAGCAAGATCTACTGCAGCTCATACTATAATTGGAAGTAAATTGTCTGCTTATAATAAAAAAAAAATTAAAAACCCACACTAAAAAATATGTAATAATGAGTATGGTATAGACCACATTTGCTCAGAGCTTTTGTGAGCAACATGCATTTGTCTTATCAATCACAGAAGTGCATTTTCACGTCAATCAATCACCACATGAATGTGCTGCTCCATTTTCCACTGTAAACATGCATTTACTTTGTAGAGATTGTTACAGAGGAGGAGGAATCAGCACTTGCCTCTCAGAAGCTGCTGCTTGAAGAAGTGAGAAAGTCAATATTTATCTGATGAGAGGTAAAAAACCCCAAAACCTGAGGTAAATTTTCTCTTTGGCAGGGAAGTGGAACAGGGAGCAGCTGGTTTGATGGCTGGGCTCACACTGCCACAACCCTTGGGCACGAGGGAGTTCAGCCAGGAGCACCTCGACATGGATCTGGTGCACACCAGAAACACCCCCAGCCCACCCCAGACCAGGCACAAACGCCCCCAGCCCACCCCAGACCAGGCAGATTTCTGTTTTCACTCTTTGCATCCAGCTCAGCTGCAGGTTGGAGGCTCGTGCCTTATGGCCCCTCAATAAATCTCCCCACTCTTCCACACTGCAAACACTCACACACCAAAGAGCTGTAAAACAGGCTTATGTGAGCAAATGGTGGAAAGGCTGCTTGCCTTCAGGAGCCAAGGAGGCTGTTTATAATTAGCAGCAAATGGATCCATAGCGTGGAACTGACAACTCTCTATCCAGCAGAAATCAAAGTGCAGCGCCAACAACATCCAGAATAAATAAAAACCTTCATGAAGTTCCCACAGAAGAACCTCAAGACGTGTTTTGATGTAAATGGACATGTTGTTTTACCATTATTTTCATCATTCTCTGCAGATCAGCCCTCTTACATAAGAAAGAAACAATAAATACCAAGAGGGGTGAACACCATCAAGATGGCTAACACAGAAATACAACAAATTCCCAAATAAAATCAGAACAGCAACTAAGAAATCGACAGCCACAGTCCATGTATGTGAAGACAGCCCCAGGATAACACCTCTGCAAGTTACACAGGGTTTGCACAATTGTTTCCTCTCCAGTTCCATAAAAAGCTCAGGGAGTTACAGAGCAGCAACAGCTCCCTCATCACACGCTACCCACACCTCATCCCCAAGACACAGAGCACCTTCCCAGAGCAAGGCAGGTTCCTGTGCTCTTCAGAGCAGCTGAAAAAGCAGCAGCACATCCACAATTCCCATCTCACCCTCTCAGTACCGCTGCTTTCATGGTCAACATGGCTAAAAGCAAAAACAGCCCCATCACTTCACAAAACCTTCACCAAAAACCAGCCCAGTCCCTCCTACACAACCACCCCACCTTGGTTTCCAGAGCTGTGACTCCACACAGGGCACAACTAGACCTGGACCTAGCTCAGTTAAAGCTGAGTTTTAGGTGCCCCATCCCTGGGAAGGAAAGCAAAGGCACACACAAGGAGCCCAAGCTCTTCCTTGCAGAAAATAGACATCTAAATGTAAAACACAGACCAGGCAGCACCCTAAGCACCTCACCATCAAGACACATCAAAGAACTGGACAACAAAAAGAGAATGATGATTATCTTGGGGGAATTCTCACCTGTTCAGAGTCACAGCCCCTGCCAGACGTGCAGACTGATCCCTCAGCTCCCCAGAGCAAACACTGCCCCCCAGGCCAGCCTGGCCTCCTTTAGCCAGGTCACACACCTGCAATCCATCACCCCAGCAATGCCACAGCTGCCCCAGTCTGGGAGCTGATGCTGCTCCAGGTGTGTGCCATTGCCCAGCCTTGCAGCAGTGGCTGCTCAGGGCTCGGGGAGGTGGCATCAGCCCCATCACAGCTGCTGGGAATTGAGTTCCTCTGGAGATCCTTGTGCCCTGCTGAGTAGGGAGGATGCTGGGAGGCATCGGGGGCTAGAAATTTAAAGAGTTTCAGGATTAACTACAAATTAACTTGAGGAGGGAGAGGTGTCTCCCACAATTTTGGAACTACACTATTAAATTCTACCCCCTGTAGTTTATTGAGCTACCTCACTGTTACCGTGCCAGAAGGTCAGAATCACTTCAAATGCTTAGGAAAAAAATCTGCATTTTTAACCTTTTATTAAAGTGTTCTTCTGTTCTTATAGGATAGAAATATGAAATATAGCTTAATTTGGAGGAATAGAGAGCTCATTCATGTGGGAAGCATCAATATGTTGTTATAATGTGCTTTTAATTAAGCAGACATTGCACAGCACTTGGTAAGATCAAGTAAACGCTGCTAATGTTTCCTCTACTATTGCCCCTACCCTGCAAAGCATAATGCAATCAACAAAATCAACTGAGAAAATAACAAACTTTATTGAATTTTCAAATTTATGAACATTAACAGACCCCAAAAGCTCTTATATGCCAGTAGATGGCAATCTTCAGATAGAGTAAAAATGTGTCATTAGCAAATGCGAAATTTCAAATTAAAACGGTAGGAGAGAAAAAAAATCAACTCAAGGGCAGAATGTCCTCAGAATCTATTTAGAATCTCTCCAGTTTCGTCTTATAAAAGAGAAAAAGAGGACAGAGAATTTTTTATTGGTTTGGTTTTATTTTTCATACTAAAAATTTACTTTTTTTTTTAACAAAAATTTACTTTTTTTTTTTTTAAGTTAAAGAAAGAACAGTATGGAGACGTGCATTAGTGTGAAAACTGAATCTTTCATTCTGGACAAGTGAAACATTTGGGGTTTTCACTAAAATTCATGTTTCTGCTTCCCTTGGGAGTCCCTCCCATGGCCACAAGCCCAGCCAGTTTTGGACAGATGTGGCCTAGAGCCCACAGCTGGATACCCACCTTATTAGGGAAGGGGAGACCTGAGGGATGGAAATGAGAGAAGTTTGAGGGGTTTTTTGCTATTAGGAAATAAACTGTGCACTCAGATTTTGGTTTAAAACTCAACAGCATGCCCAGCTCACCACGCGTGGCCAGCACACCACCAGGAATGCACAGGAATGCACTGGCCTGTATTTAATTCCTGCTCTTCAGAAAAGCTGAACTTGAAATTCTGCTCACTGTTGTTTCTTGGTATTTTAAGACCTCAGGACATCATGGAACGTGATCACACTTATAACAGCAGAAGAAACCCAATAAGCAGTTTCAATATCCATGCTGATCCCAGCTCAGGGTGCAATGGGAGGGCTGGGCACTCAAACACCACTCAGCTGTGTCCACTGATAAAAGAACACATTACAACACATGCAACTAGAATATTTTTCCTGTCTGACATCATATTTTTAAATAAAAAAAAAAGTAACTGTAGGATGTAAGTTAAAAAATAAATATTTTTTACACTCAAAACTATTTGTACTAAAAGTTGCAAATTCACTGCCTGCAATCTCCTTAAAAAAAACCAATCATCTCAGACATAGAAACCTTCCAATCTGCTACCTGAACTCTCCAAAGGGAACTCCCAGCCTCCAGAGACCAGAAATGGGACAAAATCTGTAACAGCTGGAGCAATTTTCTTGGAGTTAAAAAATTAAAAAGCCTGACAGTGTCATAAAAAGAAAAGATCTCAGAGAAAAAAAATGATGCAAAGGACGTTATTAAAGTAAGGTTTATGAAGTTCGAGAATAATTACAGATAATGTGTATTTATTATTCCTGCAGGATCAATCCATGGCACAGATTTCAATATCTGATGCCAAACGTGCAGATAATTCTCATGTCTGTAGTTATCTTTGCTCTCAACTCCCACTCATCTCCCCAGTGACACATTTACTGTTTCCATTTGTGATATATCAATACCCTTCATTTTATTTATTTCAGTTTTCTCTTTTCAAGGAAAAAAAAAAAGATGGGAGCTGATTTTAATCTTTGATAACAACTTGTCCATTTCTGACAGGACCCAAATCCAAGGAGTACAAGCCCAAGTCCAGATCTGCATACCAGGCCACCTGAACAATGGCTGATCCATTCTAGGAGCACATCATGAACTCCAGAGTTCAAGAAATGCCTCTGAGGACTCAGGGTACTCTAAGCCAAGGGGGCAGGGCAGATGTTCTGCTCTTTTGAGGACACGTGTCCCAGCAGATACACTAATATCTCTGCAGAAGAAATGCTGTGCATGTCCCTGGGTTCAGCATCCCGATGTGGAAGGTTTTAGGTACATTACAATTCACTGAAGCCACAGGATCAGCCCCAGACACAAAACCCCCAGCCCCAAGTGACACTGAGTGCTGAGCCAGGGCTTGCTGGGGTGTCCCCCCCAGGGCTGAGTGACAGGAGCTCCCGTGGCACCCCCAGCCACCAGAGTCTCCTCTGCACACCCAAACCCCACACAGCTGGGTACCCCCCCATTAGGGGATGGGGAGACCTGAGGGATGGAAATGAGAGAAGTTTGAGGGGGTTTTTTTGCTATAAGGAAATAAAACTGCACTCGAATTTTGGTGTAAGTTTTGGTGGTGCTCCTTCAGGCAGCACTGCCTGCATCCTGCATTCCCCTCCCAGCCATCCTGACTGGAAACCAGCTGAGAGATTCCCAGCCCTGGACAGACTTCAGTCATGCTTCAGGAGTACTTAACTCTTGCAATCTACACATCCTTACTTCAGTCTTTAAATGCAAAGGCTAAAGGCCTGTTTTTGATTCTGAAACCACAGTTTACCTTATTAAATATTATAGAAAGCATCATTATTTAAAACATAAAATCCAAACGTTCTGGGACAAGAAAACCACCATATACAAATCTCTGCAACTAAGTTTC
This sequence comes from Irena cyanogastra, assembly GCA_013397155.1. Classification (NCBI taxonomy): domain Eukaryota; kingdom Metazoa; phylum Chordata; class Aves; order Passeriformes; family Irenidae; genus Irena; species Irena cyanogastra. Next base: position 1,007,789 of record VWZV01001474.1, on the reverse strand, counting down.
CCTTCCTGCCAAATACATGACTTCATGATACTAAGTTCCTTACCAGAATGACTTTCAGCAGATATCTGCATCTCCTTTTCTGGCATATGAAATTTCTAGGCACAAGTAGGACACAAGACAGCAGAACACATTAGCTACCCTTGTGGCCAAATTATGCCCAACTCAGAATTCACTTTCTTTTCCTGCATTCTCCACTTGCCTTGGGTTACCTGGTCACACACTTCCACTTAAAAGTATGGAAGCAGGGAGATGGAAAAAACGTTTGTTTTTTATTTAAAAAATAAATTTCTTTTGCTTTCCAAACATAATTTTTTTTTAAGAGAAAAGAAAAAAGCCATTAAGTAGCCAGGCAGACAAAATCTCACTCTTCTCGTTTGCCAAGAACAGCACCATGACAAAAGTTAACAACAACTCTCCAAATGTTTTAAGAAATTTTGCTACTGAACGATTTCTTTGTATCACTACTCCATTTAAAACTTAACTTGATGAAAACACAATATTTAAACACGTCCAGGCTGTCTCCAAGTTTTGCAAAAATTTTCCTGCAGCACTACACCTCTTCAGCATTTCCAAGAGGAACATCACCACCATTACCACCTTCTTTCATTCTGGGATTATTCTTACCTCCACATCCTATCGTGGCACTTAAGATCATTTGAATAATTAAAAAGAAATCCATTCCAGTTTGAAAATTTAAACCAGCTCAGGATTTGAGCTTAACTAGGAGATCCCACAGTGAAACCCCAACCAGTGAAACCCTGAAGTCTGGACACCACCATGCTTCTAATGAATAAACAGATAAATAAATGCCCATGGCTCTTCCATCAGCACTCAGCTCCCCTTGGAAATGCAGCATGACATCTACTCCATCACACAGGCAAGAAAAAGTCAGTGCTCTTGTACACCATCAAATATCCAAAGCCTTTTCAATGAACTGCTTCAAAATACAGAGCTGCTCAATGCTGTTTCACTTCCCTCCTTTCAATCAGCAGGTATGGCAACGATGGGTACATTTTTCATGGAAAATAGGAGACAAGCAATGAAGAAGGGAAAAGAGAGAAAAAAAAGCTTTTTCCTACTTCTGAAAAACTTTTAGAAGAATTATTCTCGAGGATTTAATGGAAAGAAACTATTTTTTATACACAGTATTAAGTGATTAAAAGCTTGTTCATCACTTTGCTTAGTTTAATTTTAGAAAGGCCTACTTGCAGATTCTTTGAAATGCATAATTAATTGATAGCAGCGTGGTTACATCAGTACAGAAGTGAACGATAGATGTGAAGTGGTTTTCCCACAAAAAAACCACAGGGCACAATTACAATATCCGATTCACTCCGCCCTCCAATGAGGCTGTTTGATCTGCACATCTGATTGCACAATCGGCCATAAATATCCCCTGCATTAAAATTCTGACTGGTTTGCAACTCGTTTCAACTCGTGCGAGATTCTTTTTTTGTCAATTGGATCTGACAGAAAAATTAAAATAATCCTCTTTTACCTCTGCATTATCCTTTAAGTACTTAAGTTTTAATTATATCTCAAGTCTACCTGAAGACATTTCGGGCAACTTCCAGTAACGTGCATAAGCAGTTGAATACAGTGTAAAAGTGCATGTAATTTCCAAGTCCCTAGTTGTTAATGAAATCCCAAACATTCAGATTTTAATTGAACTAGATAAAGATTAAGAAGCTTAGTAGCAGCTGGCATTGCGAATTAGTTCTCAGCAGATTTTTATGTTGTACTCTAAATCATTGCTTTTGTAATCTTCCTAAATTGTCCTTTATCTTGCTAATGCAGATATGATTCTCAGAAAGCATTAGGCTTCCACTGTTCCCATTGCCTGTAAAATCTTGAACTGTAAAATCTTAATAGTCCTTTTTTAATAAGTATTATGATCTATATGTATAATGTGCATTCAATAAAATCTTACTGTAATTAGAAGAGAAGTTTTTAGGTTTTTTTACGTGACCTGTTTTACAGATTAGATTTATTAAACAGCATAAACTGTTGGAGCCGCTTTGAGACCTATTTAGAGCCGTCTGGCATCAGATAAAAAAACAGTGCTAGACCCAGTGCTTGGGGCTGGGCTCTCCAGGAGGTTCATCAGGAACTTTCCTTCTCCTTCTGGTTCAGGGAGCTCAGCATAAACAGTTCCACGTTGCCTAAAAGCCTGACAATGCTTTATCAGCACTGATCAAATATCATTTTGCTCACAGGGTTTTGCCAGGCTTGGGGAAAGGATTAAGATTAACACCAGAGCTCATCAGCTGTTCCCCCTCCCCGTGTCCTACCCTCCACCCCAAGTGGGACCTGCACACACCAGGTCTCTCTGCAGGCTGCAGACTCTGCAGGGAAGGTCTGTATTTGAAATTACCATGACAAATGTGCTCTCAGGACCTGTTTGTGCATTGTAACAGCTCTTAGGAGAGTTGAGAGTGCAGTTATTACTTGCATAGTAAAAGGGGTTATATTTATGCATCTCGCTTGAGGATGCACTGTTTTTATTCACACTAATGCAGATAAAATTCGAGTTCATGCTTTATGGGGGAAGTGTGGGGAAAAATAAAAGAAAAAAGATAAATACTACCACTACTACCATCATCAAAAAGCAAGTAGCACTTCCATTTTTCTTCTACAGAAAAAAAAAACAAAACTCTAGCTATTTTTCCAGCTAATGGTATTGGTCTTTCAAGTCTGTTGGTAAATGACCAACTAATGCAGTTACGTATGCACTGAAGAAGAAAATTATAAAGAGATAATACAGCCAACTGGCATTAAAATTTTGAACAGAATGGAATTTTAACAGTTCCGCTGAGGTCTTTTAATATTAAGAATCTTGGCTGCTCCAATTTTCTCACAAGTAAAGGAAACATTTGGCAGAATAACAAACACGAATGTCAGAAGAAAGGAAATATCTTCACCTGCACTTGATGGCTTATTTATTTATTCATTACAAGCATGGTGGTGTCCAGGCTTTAGTGATGGCATTTCAGTGTGTTCTGTCACCCTGGCCTCTTCCCAAGTGCATTTTCCTCTTCCCTCCTGCACTTTCCCTCTTCCCAAGTGCATCTTCCTCCTCTCCTCTGTGTTGACCTCCGTGGTGCCACCGTGCCCAGAGCTCAGGATGCTGCAGGGCAGGGACAGCAGCAGCACGAGGACAAGCACAGTGATCCTCAGTCTGTACCTGTCTTCAAAGGATTATGTTTGGTTCAGCAAGCTTTGAGATCTTTGAATGAGAGATGCTCTAAGTAGCACTAAGCAATTTTCTCTCCCCCATAGCAAGATGAAGCCGTGAGCTCCTCACGTCTCCTCGGGCCCCTTGTTCCTCTGCCATTTCCCCTCAGCAATCTTCTCATTCCTGACTCTGACATTCTGGCAGCCCAGCTATTTTCAGAAACTATTATCTGAGTTTGAAATTGTGATTTTTCTGCTGGGTCTTTTTTCCAAGCAAGCATTTCGCTACCTGAACTTCAGCAAACTTCCAAGCCGACTCCTAGAAACAACTCTGTTTTTCTAATTTTATTTTTGCCATAAAACAAGGAGTTAATTTCACAATGCTGACTTCTCATTTGAGCCATTTTCTGAAGTGCAGCTCTGAAAGTGACTTCAGTACTTTTGCCTCAATTTGCTGAGCTTTTCATAAAATCTTGACAAATTTTTTCCTAACATTAAATAACACATTCTTTGGATGTTCCAAGTTCAAACAGGGTTTTGTGATGCTGCTGCTGATTCCAAGGTGCCCTAAATTGAACATTTATTGAAAAGCCTGTTATGAATTTTGTCCTTCAAATTACTCCAGTAAGAGCAACGGAATTTGGCTGCCAAATTGCTTCCAAGGCTGAAGGATTTCTTTTGCTTCAAAATAGCCTGTAAATAAGAACTTCAACCCATTTTTGGTTTTTTTTTTAAACACAAATTAAAGCATTTGACACCAAAAGGAATTTTGTTATGGGCTTTATCCCTAAGAGCCCATCATTCTCCCTGTGGCTTTATCCTCAAGCTTCTTCAGAATTTACCAATGCACCTTGAGAACAAGAGTAGCAAAACCAAAAATCTCTCATTTACAACAAAAATGAGACATTTAATTTTCCTAAACATACAGAGAGGCATGCACAAGATTAATCACTCAACAAAATGTTTTCCTTTTTGCATGAAAATACGCAGGGTGGGAATGCAAACAAATTCTAATTATTTGGACTCCTGTTAAACAGACTAGTGAGCCTTATAATTAGTAACATAATCACTTTAAGACAAATACACTAAATAAAATAATGGATCCTCGGCAGTGCTTCACAGAAAAATCATAACAATTTATGCTTTATTAATTAGCTCGTTGCTTTATCAAAGTTGGGAATTTGGAACCTCGGAGAGTTGCCATCTTTGCTGACTGGAGGATTTGCTCTTGGCTGAGCAGAGGTGCAAGAGCAGAAAGGAACTTCCACGGAGTCCTCACACAGCTTTAGGATCTGCTCGTGGGGATGTTGATTATCCAGGACAATGGATCAATAGAATTCATGTATTTCAATCCTCTCCTCCAAAGGCAGCCCCACCAGCCCTAATTGATTTCTCTGCTGGCTAACGACCAACCCAGCTGCTCAGTGACTTGAAAACGACTGACCAGCACTGAACAGTGTTGTGGCCATGTCCAATGAATCAAAGGCACTGAAAAGAGCTGGATAAGCTATTTTTCTGAGATATAACCACAGATGCAACTACTTCTATTGCTCAAATCATACGGCAAAGAATGCTTCATCAACTGACTGCCGGAGTTATTGGAATTAGCCACTCAAGTGCCACTTGCAGGCATTAAAAACTCTTCAGAAAATTTCACATTGAGGTGTGTTTGTGTGCTGCCCTACACAGGGGGAGAAAAAAAAAAGAGTAAGGAGCTGACACCACAATGTAGACAAGGAATGCCTGAAGCAGATACAAAGGGAAGGCAGAAGTGGGGCAGATGTGCCAGGCCAAGCAGTTCAGGCAGGAGCTGGGGCAGCAGGAACAGGCTGAAGCAGAGAAGCTGCCACATCAATCACCCACATGCAAAACAGGAAAGATGCTCCAGGATCAAAACTCACCACATGCCAAGGTCACTTCAGAGAACACAAAACAGGTTCAGTGATGATCTCACATTAAAAGCTCATAAGCCCATCAGAGGAATTTTCTAATGAAAATTATTTTATCTGAAGAACTCTCCTAAGGCCAAGTAGAAATCACAGGTCTCCACTGAGAAGAAGAAAATTACATTTTAAAACACCACAGAAAATTAAAGGATTTATAAGCAATATGGGGGTCCTTAACGTGGAGTCTCATATCCCCATGTGAGAGTGGGGATTTGCAGAACTGAGTTTTGCAACGGGTTTGGCATCATTCAGAAAAGGTCTTCTGAAAGAAGAACAGGTTATTGTTGTCCTTGACAGAACAAGATGTTCTTCGAAATGTTTTTGCCTTTTTCACAGCATCACAGATTAACCAAGGCTGGAATACCATCAAAAAATGGGCTGGTGCAACCTCAGAATTTTTATTTGTTGATTGCTCAGTAAATTGTCTATGACTTCAACTAGAGACCCAAGCTCTGACTTGCACCCAGAGCTACAGTTTTTGTTGGTACAGTGATTTCAGCAATACAGATCCCAAACACAACATTCAATATTTTTAAAGGTAGGAATGAAGAATTAGTTATGAAAATAACTTTCTTCAAAAGATCTTCAGAAAACACACCATTACCAGCTCAAACTACTCTGCTGGAGACAAACATGCCACACCACCACTCAAAAAAACCCCGGTGCTCTCTGGACACACACAACAGCTTGTGTTTTTTAAAATATTAAATGAAAAAGAAAATCCTTTCCAAGTTCAGTTTTGCTCACCCTTCTACTGCATGGAAACAATTTGCCTGCTTTCAGACTCTGGCTGTGACTACTTTGTTTTCACTTCATCTGAATGCAGGGAATAATCTCGGTCAGGGCACCGAGATAAAAGCCAGGAGATTTCATTTGTTGCTCCACACAGACACGAGGTGCTGGTGACACCTGCACCATCAGGAGTGCAAATGCACACTGAAAGGGAACCTGCTGCCTCCACAGCCTCAAACACACCAACCCCACCTCATTCCTCTCTCTAATAATTGCACAGTTTCCTGGACAAACACATAAAGCTGCAAGAACAGATCCATCCTGACAACCAAGGCCAGCTGTATAATGCTCGTCTAAGTGGCAATAAGATTCATTAATTAGGCTGCTGCTTTGGAGTGTTGTTCCCCTGCAGCTATGTTCTGCTCAAGGGTATTTTCAATAGTATTGAATAGATGAAGCAATTACTAAGCAAAATCCACTAACTGATGGCCAGTGTCAGATTCCTCGGGCCATGCTTTCAAAGGGTGTGTATATTTATATTTACTGGAATGAGTGATTGAATTTAAGGGGAAAAGGCAAAGCAAAGCAGAGCAAAATCCCAGTGAGGCACAGCCTGGTGTTCTCCACTCTTAGAGGTGTGATCTCTAAACCAAAACTCCCCCTTGGCAGACACAATTAAGATGTAGAAGGGCTACAGGATACCTGATTGCACATGCAAATACTTAACTCTCACAATTAATGGCAGGCAAAAAGAGCTTTATCTAAAATTATTTGCCCTCTTTAGTGACAGCAGTATAAGCAACTTGTAAAAATTGTAAAAACTGGATTCCAGCTGAGTGCTCCCTGTTCAGGTATCTGACTTTCAGGCGACTTTTTTCCAGTAATACTATTTTTACAACATGACATAGTTCTAAGCACTTGAATTAAATAAACACAGCACAAATATTCTGGCTCTACTGTAAACATGTGAAAATATTTTCTTGTGAATTGTCGGGTTGGCTTTTTTTCCCCTTTCTGCTGCTTCAGTTACTATGATGTTTAGACTGTGCCTCATTAAAGTTGGGAGCAAAAGTAAAAAAGTTTCCAGCAGAAGCATTATTTTCAAAGTTCAAGATATCTGTAATTCTAACTGATCTTCCACCTGGCACTAAATCTTCAAAGAATGTCAAAAAGTATCTTAGAAATTTGAGATGCCTGGCTGTATACAGAGAAGGAACAGATGCACCTCTGTAATTTGCCCATAAATAAGTAAAAATGAACCCATCAACTTTTCAGGGATACTTGCATGCAAGCAGGCAAACATATCCTTTTTTCCCTTTTCTTGTGTGTTTGTGGTTTATTTTTTTTTTTTTACAGTTTTTAAATATCTTTTGAACCAGACCTTACAGGGTGCTGGTAAAAACTGATGTGTTTGTTTTTAGAAACTTACTATGCAGCAATGCCATCTCGTAACCTTCTGCTGCTGCCTTTGGCCTCCAAATTCAGGGGGACCCATCTGTGGCAGTAAACCACACATGCACAAAGTACATAACTTCTCCCAGAAATAGTGAAGGCTCCGTCTGCAAGAGCTTTCTTTAAGGTCACAGCAAGTCAACTGCTGAAGAAAAGTTATCACCATAAATTAAACTGTTCCTGAAACCCAGCAGCCACTTAACTGAACTCTCCTACTTCTCCCCACTCGTTTTCATCTCCAGTTTTGGGCATGCCTCTGAGGAGAAATGCACACCCTTCTCTCTCTCTCTTTCCCTTCTAGGGAAAGAAAAGAAAATCCATAAATTTGAAAGCTATTTAGCTATAAGTTTTTATTGGTGAAAAATTTCAAAAGACAGATTCAAAAATAAAGCTGTGGCCAATCCAAAACCACTTAAGAGCATCCAAATCTGAACCTTCATCTTTATTCCTTACAGAGTAGTAAACACATTCTGATGACTGTTCTTCCAAGTGATTTGACCTGTTTCTTTAAAACGTGATGTAGGAGTAGTGGATGCAAATTTTAAAATATCCTTTAAAGTCACCTGAGCAGAAATGACACGCAATTCGTGGCTTGCAAATGCAGAAGGAGTCAGCTACACAAGCACAGGTGAGGAGCTCCCACAGCAAATCCACAGGAAATCCTGCAGGCTGATGGCATTCCCCAGCTTGACAAAAGCATGTCTGGGTGGGTGATCAGAAGGGGCACCATGCTGATGCTTTGCTCTCTTCAGCAGGCTGTGCTGGGTTCTGTAGTGAGCCTCAGTAACACATCGAGGGGGGAATCCTCCATTCCCTTATGGAGAATGTGCACAATGAAAAGAAACAAAGGAATCAGCTGGTCTCTGCTAAAGCACCCCGGAGCCAGTTGGGAAGTTGGGAATGAGTAAGATGCACATCAGTGGCTGACAGCACCTGAGCTCTGCCACTGCAGATGTTATTTCCCCTTAGTTGGTGTCGTGGTACTGGCACACTTCTCTCCATTTTCCTTGGTGTTTTCTACTCCTCCTTCAGGACTGCACAACCAGGCACGGAGAACTTCCAGTGCTACAGGAGCAGCTGTGCTGGCCTGGGCAAGGTCCCAGCCAGCTGGGGTTGTCTGTCCTGCTCTAAAGGCCACCTGTGTGACCACTGCCTCCCACCTGGCTCCAGAGAGTTGTAAGCTTCCATTTCTCTTTTATTACTTTCTCCCATCCATGGATGATCAAGCTTGAAGAATCTTCTTTTTCAATTATGCAGGTCCAGAGGGTGCCTTCATCCCTTTCTGAACAAAACCACATCCTTAAAGACAACAATAACACAGAAACACCAAACCAAAACCAAAACCTAACACACCAAAAATTCCTGAACAGATTTCTGTATCACCCTGCTCTAAAACATCATCTGAGCAGGAGACTGAACAGCTACACAAAGGCATCTCCTGTTTGTTTTATTAATTACTGACTTCAAGATCAATGTCAGGACACCCCACAATGGCCAGGATCTCACTATGCCATTTGCTTTATAAACTCAGGTCAGGAAAATGGTGATCTCCACCTCAGAGATTATTTGCAATCTAAGAAAAGATCAAGAGGTAGATACAGAGGAAGACAAGTGCACAACTGAACCAGCGTTAGTTAGTAAGTAAGAACAAAACAATTCATATTGAGTTGTTTTTATTTGAAGACATTTATTTCTGTCACATCCTGAGAGAACTAATAGTAATTCATCACATGTACACCTGGAAAGGAGCAGCATGTCTGATACCTGACAGACATCCATCACTTTGCCACAGGTTATACACAAGTCCTCAATAGAGAGGACTACAATAGAGAATATATCTCCCATCTGAATTTGAGGAAATAGTTATGAGCAGTATTCCCCTTCTTTTATAAGCTTTGATCAAGGAGACTCAAGAAATATGTTCTACCACGCTTTGATTTCACTGGAGGGCTTTTTGTTATTTAAATAGTGAATAAAGATGACAGGCAAATAGTCTAATTAGCACAAATATCTTGTTTCCTGAAACTTCAGGCAATTTTTAAACATCTCTTGCTCAGTGTTATTATGAAGCTCTCCATTCCCAACCCTGAGCTAGTGTGGGTCTTTTCTCTGACACAAAGACACCTTTCCCTTCTATTTCTGGAAGGAAACAAGGCATTCCCACCTGCAGCATTCCTGCCCTCCCACGTGGGAGTGGAGGGGCAGTGGGACCCCTGGATGCTCTCACATTCCAGAGGGTTGGTGGCTCTGCTGGGCTAAGGCACATCTGCTAAGAGTCACTCAATTCCCATTTGCAAAGCTCAAGGGTCAAAGCATATTTCATTTCACTTGGTGGCTCCCTCCAAGGGCAATCCCCCACCTGTTGGAAAATCCATCAGGGCTCTCCCTAAACCTCACATGTTTTGGTTCTCTGTCAATATCTTGATATTCCCTTCTCCTGTAAAGATACAACAATCACCAGTATAGAGCACAACCAACCTCTGTGGATCAGCAGTACTTTATGACAAGAAGATTATTATATTGGGCTAAGAATATGCCAAAAAGAATCATGAAAAACTTTATTAATGCATGAAAGCCATCACTGCTGGACTGCCCTCAGCCTGAAGCGTGAGGTGACAGAGTCTTCGCGGCAGAGAGCTTGTGATAATTGAAGTCTGAAAACATTTCACAGAACAGCTGAAATACCAATTTATATTTAAAGAATATATTGAATTACCACAGATTACACAAAAAGGGGGACTAGAACTTACTTATTTTGTGGCTGAACTTTCAGCTCAGCATTTTATGAAAGGCCATCTAGTTTTAACCTAGATAAGTTGGAAAGATTATTCAACTAATGTTTTCTCTGGAAAACTGCAGCTCTGGTGCTAATAAGGGAATTTAATTAGATGGACAAGCCTTGACAGCAATCCGTTTCCAATGTACTTACTATTGGAATAGATCTGAGAGTTCCAAGATTTGCAGAAGAAATCCACTACTCAAGTTAATGTGGAAAAATATCTGAAAGGTTTGACTAACCAAGACGTAGGCTCTTGGTTTTCTGACTCTTTGTGACACACATCACATTACCAACAACTACACCAACAGATGAAACCCCTGTTCCAAATGCACATGCTCTAAAGTTTGAGCAGAACTGATATTTCCCTCTGCACTGGTGAATCTCACTAATTCCCTGGAGATCAGCTGAGGACAACAGCCCATCCAGCAGAGCTTCCACATGGGACAGCCTCTGCTTCACCTCCCTACAACAGCACCCAAAGCCCCAGGACAAAGCAGAGCTGCTGAGCACAAGGGCTCGGGAGAACCCCCAAACAGGATCTCTTATAAGTTATTCACGATAAAAAAGTCATGCACACAGAAGAAAGGCACAGAATAAAAAAACCACACAAAGCCAGTACTTTCTAAAATTGTAGAGGGAACCAGCCTGCCAGCAGGCTGATGAAACACCTGAGATAAAGTAGCACAATCAATAACAATGCTGCACCTTTAAAACCAGCAAGTACAACACGATCAATTCATATGTCTGTGAAGTAGCACAATAAAAATCTGCAACTACAATAAGCTAATTTAATGATACTTTATCAAGAGCTCACAATTCCAACCGCTGCTGTTCACGGCAGAATGAAGCCTGTGTAAAAATATGTCATGAGTCAATATGGCATTCTGCTGAAGAGAAAAGACCCACATCATTAAAATCTTAAATAAGCTTTCATTAAATAAAATACATGAAATTAGCTCTTTCAAAAGAATTTAATTAGTCAACACATGCAGGTTGCACTCACAATCTGCCATTGTGGTCTTTAAAGCCGTTCATTTTCTTAAAGCTTTGTCAGAAGGAGGATATTTTTTAGTTGTTATTATTTTTATAATATGGTGGGAAGGCACAGCTCCTTTATGAAAAGGACAAAGTATCCCTTGCAAACAGCAAGACACATTTTCATTGCTGCTCTGTATAGAGCACTGCCTCGTTAAGGCAATTTCAATCATTTTACGCATCTTCATTAAGTCAGAGATACGGTTCAGCTTTTCACAGAGAAAAACCTCAGCAGCTGCAGAGAAAAGGAGGGACAACAGATTCTTAAACAGAAAAGAGAAATTACCAGTTATCTAGCTTGAAATGAAGCCTCTGGGAAGCCCCATCTGCAGTCTCAGTCATTACAAATCACAATAATTACGTGAGCTCTCAGCCCATATATAAAATTTCAATACCTATGAAGAGCTGCAATACTGCAATGTCCACAGCACAGAAACATTGCCAGCTCATTTTGCCAGGCTTCGGGCTACTTGTAACACCGAGAGAAGATGAATCAATAAAATGTTATCAGTAAAACAGTTTGATTCCTGCACAGTTAAGCGCACGGCCACTTCTATATTTCAATCCCCTCAGGTCAATATAATTTTACACAGTTACCCAATTCTCAGCAGTGAAATAATACTGGTAGATGTTTCAGATATTCTAAAGCACTTATTACTACATGGGGGGCAAAAGAAAAAAGGACCCAAAAAAAGGATCTCTTGTTTCCTGTCTGGTTCAAAGTTGAGTTTTCAGACCAGTCTTAAATGCAACTGTTAACCCCAGCTCTTGCAAATTAAGCCCCTCTGAACAGTTCCCTCAGCCAAATCCTGGGTGTCCTATTCACCCAGTGCTTAAACAGGTGTTTGGGAAGAAAAACAAGTCGAATCTGGATTTGGCCTTTCAGTTGAACTGAATCTGAGACATTCTGAAAGAAGATGTAATTTCTGCCTACTCAAGAAAATCAGCCCATTTAAGCAAATTGAACTATTCACCAATAAATTCTGCTAGGTTACTCACCACAAGGGCTGAAGAAACTCTAAATGCTGCTGACAAAGACTAACTGCACAGTTAATACAACATTTTGCCTCATACCCAGATAATTCTTCATGCATACTCTGAGCTTCCAGCTTCCCACCTGGGTCTGCAATGAAATAATGCCTCAGGTTAATCTTATACCTCCAGAGAGCTGCATTTTTTGCATAAATAAGAGCAACAAGTGTGCTTCCAAACCCAAGGAAAAAAATAATCATGTCTAATAAACTACAGTGCTCCAGAGAGAGAATTCTCACAAGGAATCTCCTTTTAGATACAAGTCCACCTTCCTTGACTGAACTCGACAACATCCTAATGCAACAGAATAAACCTGTTACTGGACCAGCCATGGGCACTGTGAAGTCAAGGGCAACTGATGTCAGCTGGACAGGACCTTAGTCCCAAAAATCAAAAACCCCCCCTTCAATTTTATTTCATTTCATTTCACCACCAATTTAATCTCATTTGTCTGCTTCATTAACTCCTGCACTATAGACAACACCAGGGCACTCAAAGGCAGAAAGTACTTTCTGGGATTTTTTATTGCAATGCAAGACTGTTTTAGTCCCATATTCAGTTCTCAGCAAAAGTAATGAACATTTTAATAACAAGGAGATCCATAAAGCACCTCCTGTCCTGTCTCAGCTCTTTTAAAAGACTTACTTAATCTTCAATACTCAAAGGATGGTGGAAATATCTGAGGAACAAAGTTCCCTGGTTTATATGGTGCAATTCCCTTGCCACATATGTCTTATTGGGAAATTACATGGATTTCCCAAATACTGACACTAAATTTTTTACTAGTTTAAAAATTAGCAGAAAAGGCCCAGTTGTTAAGAAATAAAGCACACAAATTTATGGAAAGACAAAGCTGCACTAACCCATTAATTTTTATATTTTGTTATATCACCAAAACTGTTCTCATTACTTTCTTCTGAACAAGTTTCATAATTGCAAAATTCTCAGGCAGTAAAACTTAAGTGATCTCCCCCTAAATAATGAGCCAACCACCACAGGCACACACAGGAGGAAGAAGCCTGTCTATTTTACTAGAAGACTGAGCTCATGAAAATCCAACTGCATCAATCCTTCTTTTATTATTCTTTCAAACTCCCCAAATCAAATAACTTTCTTGAGCTTGGCTAGAGCCTTCTGAATAGAAATTCCACTGGGGAAAGAGGTTTTAGATTAACAGCACAATACATTCAGAAATCAATAGATAAACCCTCTGTGCAGCAGCTCTACCAAAGTCCATGAGACTGAACTAGGGCTCAGAAAATAGAACAAACCACTCAGAAACAAATTTCCTGATCTGCCCACTTTTGTTTTTGCACTGAAACCAGCAACATGAACTTCACCTCTGTATCACACCCAGAGAACTGTTGCCTGATGTTCTGAATCAAGAACACTTTCTATTTGCAAAAATATATTCATCTTTGTATTAAAACCAGAGGGTTTGTTCGGTGGTGCTTTTCTTTTAATTAAAAATTAATTATTTTATTTTTTTTTTTGACAGAGATAAAGCTGAAAGGCAATAATGCAGCTCCAAGATAACATGTGGGGTGCCCATCCTGACACAATGCAAGCCCCTTAAAGCTATAAAATAGTGTGACTGGAAGTCAGGTGAGGGAGAAGGGACAGAGTGAAGCTAATTTTAAACTTATGGTGAAAATTCCTTAAGCCTGGTCTCAACTTCAGTCCAACACCTGGCTTGGACAGGATCAGCTTCGACTGTTCTCTATGCTGGAAGCAGAATGACTTTTACTTGATCTGTTTGACCTTTTCTCTCCTCATTAACAGTTGTTTTCTCCCTTTGCCATCATGAGGCAAACCTCATGCCATCACCTCCTTTTGCAATCACGAGGATTGGAGGGGAAAGGGTAAATCAGAGCAAGAGCAGGACTTGGCCAAAGACAACTGGACCAGTTTCACTGCGAGCTGCAGTCGTGGAGCCCAACTGCAGAGCACAGCAGAGCTGGCTCTGCTCTGGAAATACACAAAGCCAGCAGCTGCCAGAGAACAGAAAACCTGCCTCTGCCTCTGCCCATGTGCCTGTTAGAGCAGTCACAGGCACCAGCTCTGTGGGATGTGAACAGGGCACAGCTCACCACAAAGGGCAAATCCCCACTGCTCCTGCTTGGTTCAACTACAAACCTGCTCAGATTAGATGAGAAATGTACCTGCACTGAGACACAAAGGGAAGTGGGTTTCCCCAGATTTTGGTAAGTTGGAACGGCTCTGATGGCACAAGCCCCCTGCCTCACTGGTGCTCCTGTTGTGTTACACTCATTAAATCCCACATTTGTTATTTATCACCCTGCGTTTCTGCAAGGCAAATCTAAAGAAACGTTTCCATGACAAACACACACAGTGGAGTTTTCATACTAACCTGATCCCCATGATGTCCCTTCCCTCCATTAACAGAGCCCCACTTTAGTGTATCTCAACAAGACAATCAAAATATTTCCAGTCCTGCAGCCGTGAGCCTCACAAAGGGGCCGAGCGCCAAACCCAAAAATCCTTTGCACGAAGCAGAAGAGCTTAACACACAGCCAGACCTCTCACATGCCATGGGCTAGGATACCACGTTATAAGGCTGTAAAACTATGGCCTGTGGCTGCAGTCCAGCCTGCAGAGTAATTTAATCTAACTCACAAAGAAATCAGGAAAATGGCCTCTGCTGTGCTGAATCAGCAGTGCTGGAAGCCGTGCCACCCTCTATCAGCTCGTAAGAGAGGGCTTTGTCCACGGTGCCAACTCTGTGTAGAGCAGCTATTGGGCAGAAGAAAGGACCAGCAGGAATATTATGTGCCAGATTTTCAGTAGATGTAAGTCAGAATACTTCCAATGACTTGAGGAGCTGCACCGATTTACATCATTTCAGGGTTATCAGGATTTACATCCACTGCAAGTTTCGCTTCCCTTTTTTTTTTTCGTCTTTTAATTAAAAGAATGGTGTAGACTTGGCAGCAGTACGAGCCTTCAAGAGACTGAGATTTGGGAAGGATCCTGAAAAAGTTTTAGGCTCAGGGAATGGCAATAAGCCATTTTTAGTTTAAAAATATACAGTGGCCAAATTGAAATTCACAGGATGTATATAAATTCTGATCTATTCACGAGCAATATACATAAGCATATATTTTCACTCGTTACACTGGAGCTCCCTAAATATAACAATGGCAAAAGAACAGCAATAAATGAAAACTTTGTTCATTCAATCTGGTTATATATCACGAAAAACTATCAGCACAGATGTTATCTCTATTTATGAGTCACAACCAGCGCCAAAACAAATGCCATGTATTACTTAATTTTTTTTCTCCTAACTGCAAGTGCCAAAAAAATGACTGCCACTGGGATTGGGAAAAAACACACAAGTGGAAAAAACCAGGAGGTGCTGCTCCTGAGGAAGCAAGCCAACTGGGCAAAGTTTGGTTTGCTCTGATTTCCAAATAAACTCAGAACAAGCACAACATTTCTTGTGACCTCAGAGCAGTTTCTGTTGCTCATCTGCTCACTTCTCAAAGACAGATCCATCATAAACTTTAGAAAACCTGCCTAAAACCACCCTCAGAAATGTGCACACAAACTCACTTGTTACCTACAGCTGACCATGATGGGGAGAGACGAGAAGCAGAGTGGGGATCTGGTGCCTGAGATCCTGAAATGGGAACAGACTGATGCTGTAAGAGCAAAAGTGAGCAGGAGCCATAGGTGTGGCCACAGACAGGACTACACACAGCTGCTCTTCAGGCTTTCTGTGGCACAGTGACCCACTCCCAGCCCAGCTGAGCCTGCAGAAACACTCAAAAATAGGCTTAGAAATAAACAGGCCACTGTTACCAGAGCAGTTCAGCTGATGTGTTACACAAGAACTCAAAAATAAACTGTTCCAAAAGCCACCTCAGGAAACAAAAACTTAAGGCAAAAGACATTGAAGGAATGCCATTCCATCACATCTTTTTCACTACTCACCTCTGAACAGGTCAGTTTTAAATCTCCTCCTTCCAACGAGTCCAATTTAAATGTGTTCTTCAAAGGCTTCTGCAATTTTAAGAGTATTAAATTTTATACCTCCTAAGCTATTTATTAGCTGAGGAAGTACTTAATTGACATTCACCAGATATTAACTTTTTTTGAGCATGTATTACAGATTTTGATATATAACCTTGAGGTTTTTTCTTTCCTTTTTGCTGTTGGATTTGTTGGTTTGTTTGGTTTCTTTGTTTTTCCTTTTTCAGGACAGCTCTCCTAAGAAAAGGTTTCTCAGTCTGTGGCTTCCCTACAAATTTCTCCTGGAAGTGCAGACAGAGATATTGCAATAAAAGACTGCTCACAAGGGACCCTGATGCAGATGAAAGGTCAAAAAACCACTCAGACTGTTAATAAACTGTTGCAGAAACATTGTCTTTGCTTTAAATCTCCATAATCTGCACCAGTTCTGGAGTTGTCCAGACCCAACATGAACCCTGGCCCAGCAGTGCTGTGGGGTCCCCAGGGCTCCAGGAACCCACAACTCTTCTTCCCAACCATCCTTATTTTAATTTTTCAATTTTCTCTAATTTTTTCCCCCCTAGAACAGCCCCACTCCACAGATGTCAGGCTCTCCCTCTTACAGATGCATTGCCAAAGGACACAGCTGCTGCATTAACAGAACTTTGCTTCACCATCCCAGCTCCCAGGCAAGGAAACTTGCTCAATTATTGCACAGGTGAAACTGGCTGTGCCACCACTGCTCTTCAACAGGACACAGCCAACATTATGGCTCAACTCACAGCAGAAAGGGAAAATAAACTTCATTTTACTGAAAACACAGGAAGATTCACTCTGGTGAAAGGCCTCACCTGCACTGACCTCTGCCAGAACAGCACAGCCAATTCAGCACTCCAGCAATCCCCACAGTGCCATGCCCTGGTGTTCAGAGCAGGGTGGGACTGAACCTCTGCTAACACCCCCCAGTCCACACTGCCCCTGCCCACACTGCCCTGCTGGGGGTGTCAGAGAAGGGCTGAGCTTGGAAATGCCCTCTGAGATCACCCACCACTCCCTGCCCCATGTCCCCCATCCTCACGGGTTTTAAATCCCCCCAGGGATGGTGACTCCATCACTGCGCCCGGCAGCTTGTCCAGTCTTTAACAAGCTCTTTGGTGAAGAAATTTTTTATACTGCCCAACCTAAATCTCCTCACTTTCTTCTTGTCAGGAGGTCTCAAAACCACCTGGAGTATTTTGCTTACTAGCAGATACAGCAACCAGCCTTTTAACTTTGAATTTCTCTTATATCTGAGACTCCAGGCAAACAAAAAAAAAAGAAAAATCTTTCAGTAAACTTTGCACAGAGATAATCAATCTCCTATTCAGCTATTTGAACAGGCATCTAGAGTTTAGCGTTCCAGAGATCACTGAACTTCTCCTGATGAGGGTCCCTTCTTGCAGCTTGAAAAGAGGATGGGGAAATCTTTGGGTGCAATCCAAACATTTTTTTATAGCTGCAATGCTTGAATATTCCATCACTCTTGCCCTGACCTATAGTTTCTCCTTCATCCTATCAACCATGCACATATTTTTCTTCTTCCTCAACCTGTTCCTTCTGTCCACAGGCAAAGGAAAAATCCAAATAACATGAAAAATCCTTTTTTTTTTTAAATAATGCCATTTGCCCACATTGCTTTAGCCTCTACAGAGGAACAAAAGGAAGCATTGAATCGATTGAAAAATGTTCAGAAGCCCATAAAAAGGTAAATAAGTGGAAGTTTATTTTCCAGAATAATTCAGGCACAAAAAAATATTTTAGGTTTATGGAGATGAGCAAAACGGTTGCATTTCAGGTGTAATTGTGTAAACCTGTTTTGAAAGGAGCAAAGCAACCAGCCAGCAACATCAGGCTCCTAAAAGACAAGCAGCAGGGCACACAGGGTCTGAAACAATGACTGAACACTGCCTCCCCAGGAAAGGATTTTCACTGGGAGCAAAATGATGGAAATTCTCTAACCCAGCTCTTTCCCTCCTCTAAATTGAGATGCTCCAGAAGATTTCAGCAGAAAGAGTCTCTTCCTCCAGCACAGGGAGCAGCATCTGCCTTTCTTCAGTTACCAAAACACACAGGCGTGATGGGCAAAATTAAAGAGTGACACTGAACAGTAAAATATTGAAGTGTGGGCTAGGCCTCCTAAAAAGCCTTGTGAATAATACAGATCTATAAAAACAGGCAGTGCAGCACCCAGCTGCTTTGTGTGGGGGGAACACCTTGCTTTCCTCACCTTCCAAGATGAGCTGGGAAAGGGGAACACAGCAAAGGTGGAAATCCCCAGCCACCAGTGGAAGCAGGTCCCACACTCCACATCCAGGTACAACACTGCTTCAGCTTTCACTTAATCCTGTTCTTCCAGCTCACCTCGGGATTAGTAACAGCTCTGGCAATAAAAATGGCTTTTAAGGAGCCAACCTCCAGCATCCTGAGGAAAGCCAACCTGAACGATTTGTCCTGTAGCCTGGACATAGCTCTGCTCCAGCAGTTCAGCTGGGGCATCTCAACAACCCAGAGGGCAGAGAATTCCAGCAGTCCTTCCTCTCCAACAGCAACTGCCCTTTATTGAAATTCCATGAACCCAGCCTAGCCTTCGAACCTGGAATGTGTGTAGATGGTGAAAATTCAAAGGTCCCAATGTTGTAACTCTCATAAAAGCCAGGAAAAGTACTGACAACTGAAGACATTTGGAATTGTGTTTCTGCAGATCCCAACAGACAACATCATTAAAGGCTCTGTTCACCAAACCACCATTCCAGTTTTAGTTACTGAAATAACTTTACCCAGAGCATGTTTTAATGGTGCATGGTCAGAGCAGAAGGCTCTATATCACATGGGCTCTGCCACAGCCTGTTTTGAACTGGGTTTGTTCAATCCTTTAGTAACAGAACAGATAAAGGAATGCAGCATATGCTTGTTACATCTGCAAACCATACACATGCAGGATGCAACTGCAACCCTGTCGGATGGCAAGATCAGAATTCAAAACAATCCCAACCAGTTAGATAGGGCTGATGATAAAACAAAAACAAGATGTAATTCAACAGAAGAGGAGCAAGGTAACACGATTCAGCAGGATTAATCAACTACACACATAGAAAATGACTGGGTAGGTAGCAGTTCATCAAAAAACGATGTGGGAGGTTATACTGGATCACAAGCTGAACATGAGTCAACAGTATCATACTGCTAAGAAAAAAGCAATCATCACATTAGATAAATCAAGTGGTGTGTTGCCTGCAAAACAGGCAGAGTAATATTCCCTGTCTGTTCAGCACTGTGAGACTTGGCTGGCAGCACCACATCAACCTGGAGTATCATGTTAGTAACAAAGACAAGGGCTCAGAGGAAGAGCCAAGCACGACACACACAAAAGACAACAAATGAGAGGTTCAGCCTAGAGAACCTGGAAAAAAAAATTCACTTGTGTTGAGGGAGAAAAAGAAAATCAGCAACTGTTCTGTGCGTCCAGGACAAATACAAACAGGTTTAAACTGCACCAAGAGAGCTCCACTAAAACTCAGAGGAAGGAAAGGGAAGCAAAGTAATATATTGGTTTTGGTGCCCAGCAATAGATCTTCAAGCCCACATCAGGGACAAACCTGTGACAAAGGAGCTGCTCGTGCCCTGGGGAAGGAGTGTGCACAAGAAATCCTCCTGAGCTCCTCCAGCCCAGCTTCTGAGCTCAGGAAACACCAACACACAGGTCCAGGTGACACCACAAACAGCTCTTGGTGGCATTTATACAGAGTTCTGTTCACCCCCACCGACTACACAAGGAACAGACAGGTTATTAAATTTCATACTTTAAACTAGTCCTGACTTGCACTATGTCACCTGTAGCAATTCCCTTATTTTCCACCATCTTACCAAGCTTGCATGTTTTTCTTTCATATACCAATAATTCCAATATGCTCTTCTTGCTGCATGGTGAAGTAGCAGACATTTGTTTCACTGACCTGCCTTTTATGATTCTCAAGACATGAACTGACAGAGAGAGTTGATACATAGCTCTGTATAGAAAAATCCTTGTAATCTTGACTATTTATCTTTGGATAATTGCTATATTCATAATTATTTTAAGACAATTTCATTTAATAAGGATTGGAATTACTACAAGAAAACTCATTGTAACAAAATTTGTTACTAACCTCTGAACTGCTAGGAAATTGTGATTTATAATAGGCATAGTAATAGCCTTTAATGACTGCAGTGCTTCTGGGTATCAATGAAAACAGACTGGCTCATTTCAAAGCAGAAAGGGCATCTATTTTACTGTTTCCTCCTTCGTGGGTGGCCCATACATATCTTCAGGGTCCTTGGAGGAGCTTCCATCACCCCCACAGTGCATTGCACACAGTGGCTGCCATTAGCAGGCTGGTGTTAATGGGCTGCAGCTGACGTGACCCCTGCAAGCACAGCCCTGAGTTACTGCCACTGGCTCTCTGCTACAGAACACTGGGGAGGAACAGAGGCACCAGAGTACTGAGGGCATGGCAAAAAAAAATAAATTTAAAAATGATGATTTTGTATTGGAAGGGAGCAGGAAACAGGGATGTGGCTGCTGCAGCCTGGGGTCACGAGGCACGGGGCTGCTGAGTGCTCCCAGTGACAGTGCAGCCCATATGCCACAGCATTTGCCACTTCCCGCTCCCTCTGTGCGACTGCAATCCAAAATTAATAAATAAATTAGGGATAATGAACACAAACAAGAAAAATCGCAAGCCTGTGGCAAAATGAGAACTTGTTCAGCCCAAGAGTTTTTCATGTCACAGAAGACTTGCTTAGGAAACAAACATCCTCCTGAAAGCAGCAAAGTAGCTGGTTATAAGACAAATATTTTGGGTTAAACAGTAACTCTGCATGTTCTCTTTCATTCTACTAAAAACAAAACAAAGAGGAAACTGAATGCTTTTGCACTGTAAGTGTAACATTTCCTTGTGCCAGGAGACAAACTACGCCTAGGTTAAGTCTGGACATTAATGGAAGCAAACAGCTGAATGCTGGTCCCTGGTGTTTCAATTATTCCCTCCTTAGAGGTTGTGCTTCCAAGAAATTAAAGGAGCACAATTTCCCAGTAAAGATCATGTTTTGAAGGCTGTTGCAATGTTTTGTTTAAAGCTGTGTGATTTGTGTTTGAAGAAAAGCTCAGTTCATCCCTCTGTCCTTTCATCAGTTCACCTGCAGAGCGTATCCCAGGGCCAGAGCCGCTTGCCCAAGCCCCTGCTCAGCACAGGGACAGCCAAGCAGGCTCCAGGACCACATCCAGGTGGGTTCCAAGTATCTCCAAGAACAGAGACCTCATGGCATCTCTGAGAAACCTCCTCCAGTGTGTGCCAACCCTCAGGCTGAAAGTTTCCTCCCACATTTAAGTGCAGTGTCCTGCATTTCGGTGTTAGTGCCCATTTTCTTCTGCCCTTCCTCTGTGCACCTCAGCACGTTCTCAAAAGGACTTTATACACAATTATGAAGTCTTCTCTGCTCCAGGCTAAACAATCCCAGCACTCTCAGCCTCTCCCTTAAGAAATACTAATAAATAAGCATTAAAACAAAATATCTAAAATATATCATGCATCTGAGCAGTAAGAAAACCCTGCCATGGCAGGGCTGGCCAAGGACACTTCTGGGTTTCACCTGGAAAAGCAACCCTGAGGGTCATGTAGGCACCAAAAGGAAAAAAGAATGGGAAGCCAAATCCTCTTCAGAATCTTTGGCTAGGGCACGAAAGGTTTACATACACAAAAAGGGATACAGATCAATTCCATGGAGCCTGCAGAGATTGCTCCTGCAGCGCTCCACATCAGGATCCTGGGGAAATCTGCCTGCAATCAGAGCCACAGCTCCACCCCAACCCCTGTAAAACCCCCCAGAGCTGGCAAGGCCTGGTCTGCTTTTCAAACATCACTTTCTGGTCTTAGTTCTTCCTATTTCCAGTTGCCTGAAAATAAAAAATTCCACTTGATACAGCAATGGCCTTAATTCTGAATATACCAGTAACCTCAAATCAAACAAACTCCCTTCTTTCCCTATATTACTCAAATTCATTCTATGAGAAACATTAAGCAGCAGATTTCCAATGAAATCCTATCCTCTGTAGTTTTAATCTCTTCTTGCCCTTCAAATAAGACTTTTAAGTATTATCTATATTGCTAAAATATTCTATGAGCTGTGCACATGGCCCATGCTGCTGTGGAACCAAGAACTGCCCCAGCTTGAGTTTGCAATGAAATAAATTCCATCTAAAAAAACATGAGACTCATTTCCAGGCAGAAATTAAGGCAGAAGGAGGCCTGCACATAAATATCAATAAAATTAGGCATTGAGAACCAGCATTAGGTCAATGAAAATTAGGCAAGAAAATATTTCACTGCTGGAATAAATAAGTTTCAATTGCCACATGCAAAAACCGTAATTTCCAGAATGCTTTCAGCATCTGCTCTGTGAGATCAGAGCTCATGAGCTCTGTCAGTGACAGTCAATTCCTGTACAAAGAACTGACTTTAAAATTAACATTTTCCAACCTTAAAAGCCCTAAAATGATCAGCTTAGTGTTCAAAACAACAGGTATTTCACAATAAATAACTAATTGATACTGTTCCAGACACAGCTTATTTCCTAAAAGCCTAAGCATAAATAAAGAAATGAATAAATTATTCAACAGAAATTGTTGTTTCATCTTCTTCCTTAATACCTATCTAGAATGCCTAATTTAAAGCAGCACAATTCTCTAACAAACAAATCCCTGAAAAAAGAGAGAAGCTTCAAGTCTGTTGCTGGAGAAGCAGATTTATTCAGATAAAAATCAGTTAACTCCCCAGAATGCAGAAAAACGTAATTTTGCTTGGGTTTGAGGAATTTGGTTCAAAGCTCTGAAGTAGAAAGCAATACATACAGTTATTAAACAGTGTAAGGGGATTAACTCTACAGAGTGTTATTGACTACTCCAGTCTCATTAACTGCAATTTTATTTAGATAAAAATGTCATCTTAAACATCATTTTTGTGTCAGAAGTTAGATCTGAAGAACAACATTAAAAATACATGGGCATCAGCAGCTCCCCCATCTGCAGCAGCTCTTTCTGGGGTCTCCCCTGGAACTCACCATGGAAATTATGGTTTTGATTTGCAGCATGCCCATCACGAGAAACTGCTCTTAAAGAAGTTGTCCTGTGGAATGTGAGAACTGTTTTCTGAGAGGCAGCTTCACTGGAGCTTGTACAAGCTGAACACAGAGAGCTGATGCCTGCCTGCCTCTCTTTCCCCCAAGAAAGGAGAGAAGAAAGGTGAGGGTAAGAGCTCTGGGCTCCGGTGGCCGCTCTCCTGCTTTCAGATGTTGTCAGGGACTGTGAAGCTAATTACGTGTACAATAACTGCAGTAACTGCTTTTCATGCAGAATCACAGACCAGAAAATAATGAAAACATGAATGGAAAAGCCTCTCTGCTTTTTTCAGCTCTGAGCAGCTTGGAGGAGGCACTGGCTTTTCCAGGAGGCTGCAGCAGAGCTGCTGCAAGCACCGAGCAACCCTAAGAGGGGCTCAACAACCTCACCAAGCACCAGAACAAATCTCAGCATTCCTCAGGCTCTTCCCTTTCCTAAAGCACCTGCAGGACACGCCAGAGGCCACCTAGGAGACACGGGCATGACTGTGGGCAGGGCAGCCTCAGACATCCACACACCCTTCAGAGCCACACCTTGACCTGCCTGTGGGAACCAAGCTCCTGCCAAAACTGACAGCAGATGGGTACTGGGTATTTTCCAGACTCTAAACCCAAGAAAATTGGGAAGCCTACACCATCTACAGCATTCTCCACTATCCCAGGGAGTTGTGGATGCTGGGGTTCTTTGGTCTATGCAGTCAATAATTTCTAAACAGCATTCACAGCCTTCCTAAGTTTTAATATTGAATGTGGTGAGGGCTAAAAAGGATGGCGGTTTTGAAATCTCAGTGGAAAGAACAAAAAAGCTTTTGACCATGAAGAACATCCTCTACCTCTAAAAAACTTGCAAGAGATGATCTCCATAGTGAATTCTTCTTAAAAAAAAAAAAAAAAAAAAAAAAAAAGGTTCTCCAATAAAGCTTTTATATATTTTGTTTTTACCCAAAAATCATACTAGTAAAAAATCCTAGAATGGAAGCAATTATATTTTTATGCATTTGCATGAGCTTGGCTACCTTTGGTTTCACACACTTGCTCAGAGCAGAACATGCTGGCAGAGTTTTTTCATCTCCCCATATGAAAATAACCTGTGCTGCCCCATACCTGTCCCCAGACATGGCTCCCACACAAGAGAAGTTCCCCTGCTCCATCAGCCCAGGCACTGCTCAGGCTGGGCAAGGAAACATGAATCCCTGCAGATGAAGGGCTGCACAGAAAACACAAAAAAGTGGCTGTACCTCCCACTTGCTTGTGTTGACTGCTGTGAGTTGTTCTGTTTAGGTGTGTTTGAGAGGTGCTGGAGCCACACTGGAGAAATAATGCATTCAACACCTTGATGTCATCCCACCCACTCCCAGTCACCATAGCCCCACAGTGTGACAATTAAACCTCAACTTCTAATGCTGAAAAAGTCTTTTTTTATAAACTGTAATCTTAAATAACACTACAAAACATCAAAGAGGGCATAAAGCCAACAGCAAGAGTATCATATTGCACGCCACTTTCAGCATCCTACTCCTTCATTCCCTCCTTCCCCAAGAGGCTGCTGGGTTTCACCACTCCCAAACACTGAGTTCACATCAGGAATCAGATCCCCTGGGACACTGCTGAACTGCTTCAGTGCAGCCCCACATGGCCCTGCTCCCCACCCCTCAGGACCAATGTTCTCACCACGTTAAGTTAACATGAATAATTAACAAAGAGGAAAAGATCCCCGTGCCACAATCCTCCTCTGCCACACTGCAGACATGGAGATCTCTCCCTTAGGCTAAAGAATAAAATACTTAACGAAGCTATCTTAAACATTATCACGCATCAGTGATCAAGACTAAGTTTATTATCCTGCAAACAAAAACAAAGACAAAAAAGTATAACAGATTACACCCCAGTAGCTTTCATTAGGAGATGCAGTGGTGGCATTTCTGAGGAAGGCACTGGCTCCACAAATCACCCCAGCTACCACCCCATCATCAGGCCACAGTGCTGGCAGTGATGTGCAGCATGTGGAATTTGTGGCACTACTGGGGAAAACTATTTTAAGTCTAATTAACATGAAATTTTTAGAATGCAGATGCTTTTCATTTATACATAAAACAAAATGCCGTGACATTTCTCCCATCCATTTATCATAAACAAGTTAATTACTGTGTAACAAATAGCTCCTGCTAGAATCTGTATGTTTTGAGCATGTTAGAGAGCTGACTCAGGCAAATAAGATGAACCACAAAGTAGTAGCTAATAGCTTACGGCATACTTATAATAAAACAATGACTCTGTAAAAGCTCTTGTTGTCAAATTAAGGCTAAGCTATTTCCATTGGAATAAACCAATTATAAGCAGTGATTATCTGTTTAACTTGATTCAAACCTAGAATACTATAAACACTTTCATTTTGATGCATTCATAACAGTGCATACATTTGAGAGCTGGATCTTGCAAAGCTTAAAAGGGAAATGCTAGCTTTATTTATTGCCACACAGCTCATTCCGAGCCACAGAACATCCCAACTTCCCCATGGCGTGGAGGAATTTCTCCACCATGCTAAGGGCTGCATGCTCCCTGATTTCTCATGGACAAACCTTCAGGGATAAACTGTCCCAGGACTGCCCAGCTCTCCCTGCTAAGGACAAGGTGAGCATTATCCATAAAAACTTCACGTTTGCTCTGTGAAATCCCCCAGGAACCATCCAAGCTACAGACACGCTTTTTCCACCCCCCGGATTCCAGGAAAGCACTGACAGGTGAATTTCTGCCTACTTTTTTTTTTTTTTTTTTTTTAATTCAGGCAAACAGTCCCATTTGGCCTGCAGATGAATTACTGAATGCTGATGAATAAGATGGTGGTAGCTGCTGGCAGCAGAGCTTTGCGTGGTAAGATGGTGTGAAATAGTACATATGTCAATCTATCAAACATGATAATGTAAGCAATCTGAACCCATTTTTGGTCTGAACTATTGTACAATACTTCACCCAGATGGAAGAAAGAGATAAACATTTTATGCTTCAGACACATCAAGTGCTAGGAAGTAAAATTAAACCTAAACTGGAAAACTACCAATTTTACATGCTAGAGTATATATAAAGAACAACACAAGTATGAAGAAGAATTTTCTTGCCCATTATTGTATAAATTAATTAGATATATTTGCTTCTTATGATAAACAACAGCATGTAGATTAAAAGGTGCAAAGATGATGGTTTACTTATTAGCAAACACAGCACTTGCACTTTTTTCATCCTTCTTTTGTTGAGAAAATGCTTTTAAATCATGGAACCTGTGACAGTGTTATCAGGACATGAATCTTACAAGTGGGGCATGGATACATAATGTCCCCAGGGTGAGTTCAGCCCTAAATCAGAGACAGGTTTGCCATGACTAATGTGAAACTAAAACTGGTCCCTAAAGGATAAAATCAAATAGAAATATATTTTCGTTCAAATCAACTTGACAGCCTGCGTAAATATAATTTCATATTTAAAAATTATTAGTTAAGCCAGAAATGAAATGACAGCCACTCTGCTGTTTTGAAAGTCACTGCCATCTAATGCCTCTGAGCAGACCCTTCTGTCGTCCACCTCCATAAACACAGCACAGTTTATCAAGCACTAAACTGCAAAAATCCACTCTTCTGAGCATATATATTTATGACATGGCTTTCTACAGTACTCAGAGAACATTTTTTAGCAAATAATTTGCAAAGCTAAAAGAGCATGAAATCTACTGAGTTTCCAGACTGACTTGTAAAGCTGCCTTCACGTTTGGGAAAAATTGCTACAAATTGTGTAAACTCTTGCTATTTGGTCTCTTTCGGGTTGCATAATCTTGAGCTCGTCCATCCCAATTCCCTCTTTGGTTACCCTTCAAACTAAAAATAAACTCCCCAAGGTCTACTAATTAATGCCAGGCCAGTCAAGAGAATTCCTGAACAGCAACACTAAGACAACTGGGCACAGAGACAAAAGTGATTGCCAGCTCATGCAGAGCAAAAATGTCCAGTCCTGGATTCTGCTGAAGCCAGACAGAACACTGACAACTCTCCCTCTCTTCTGAGAAAAATCAAAGTAACAGAGCAGGTGTTTGGTCTGGAGGAAGACAGAAATCCCAGCTTTCTGGCAGAGAGCAGATGCATGTGAGCAAAATGTACTCAGGAAAACACTGCAAAGGGTTTATAAAGCTTTGAGTAGAGCACCAAGTCCTGACGTGTCTCCCAAATTCCTGGGCTGCTAGAGGGGTGGGATTCTGATCTTCAAAAATTCTCTTGGAACAAAGTATTTTCCTGTGTCATGCAAATATAAAGTTTAATTATTTTTAACTTGAAAAGGAGACAGTGCAATACACAGGATAATCTACTGTTATTCGGATTATGAAGACATCTTAGAGTTTACAATCACAGAAGTGGTTATAATCCTGCAATTACTATAAAGCTAATTGGTAGTTTCTTTTTGCCTGTGTTTTCATGTTGTCAGTGGGGCAGTAATGAAAATGAATGCCACATTTGTGAACAGAATGTCTGTAGGCTTGTTTACCACATTTCCAACAACAACGTCTGCTTTATCATCCATTTCAAAGCAGAGATAATTTAGGGATCTTTGAATTTCATACATAAAAATACTTTCTAAACTATCAGATGCAGAATTCCTTCAGACAGGGTGGGAGTGGGAGACTCAAGAGTGAAGTGATGACCTCGCATGGTGTAACAGACAATCCACCTGAAACAGACAGCACGCGGACTTGGAATGATTCATCTGTATTCAAAAGTGTGCTCAGGTAAACCACTTAGTGTTTCATCCTCCTACAAACATAATTCTGCAGACAATTTCACCATCAAAACCAGCATCTTTAAGCCTCCTTTCACCTCCTGAAAATAAAGCTATTGAAGAAGCTATTAAGCTTTTTATTCCACTTACCTTTGAGTAACTTCTGCCCTTCCATGATGCTCTGGGAGATGAATGCTGTGTAGTCTTGTTCTGAGAAGCCAGGCTTGCATGTGGGTCTAACTGTAAGATCCCCATTGTGTGCCTGCAAAAACAAAACAAGGAAAATGCATACCATGACTTTTGTCATTTGGGAAAACGTTTTGCACCCACTGATGAAGTGTTCAGGCATGAGCAAACCTGAACAGTAAAGCAGTGTGCAAGTAGAAGTTGCTTGTGTTAGAGTGCCTATCTGCTGGAGTGGATCCATACTGTAGCTGCAAAAAATAAAATGGGCCAGCAATAGTTGCCTGACTACAAGAGAGCATTGTTTGTAGGAAGGCTGGAATACTGGGCACTGTCAGAAGAGGGGAGGAAACAAAGAGCAGCAATTCATCAAGGCGCCGTGCTCGCACTGGAGACAGCAAAGGCCTGATGTTGCAACATCCAAGCCACCGAGGTTTGCTACTGAGAAACTGGGCAGACCACAGCATGGAAGGGGGAGAAACACAGGAGCCTGCGACCAGGTGAGGACACACCCTTCGTTCCCCTTCACCCTTGCAGCAGCATCCCAGGCTCTGCCCGCTGCTGCCTCTGGGACCCTCCAGGCTCTGCTCTTGCCCCGGCAGTGGGAAGGAATGGAGGGGATCCCAATTAAAAACGTAACAATGCACAGAACCGTGCACAACGTGCCAGCACCCAGAGGGAAGCAGCCAGCGAAACACTCAGCTGCAACTTTGGACTGAGCAGAGGATCCAGCCCCCGCCACAGGGACAGGGCAGTCCAGTCACAGCAGCCCGGGCTGCTCGGGATTCCCCGGCAGGGAAGGTCCCGGACCCCAGCTCCAAAGGAACTCGCTGACAGCACACAAGCCCGTGATTTATGCGTAGAGAGTGCCAGGTGATTTACGCACTAACAAGTGCTGGTGGCAGGGGATTTCTAACGCGCCCGGGCTGTCGGCAGAGCCAGCCAGAGCATCGCTTAGCGATGCTGCCGGCACCTCCGCCGCCTCCAGACCCGGCAGCGCCGGCTGGAGCCGGGGGACCGGGAGCGGCGCTTCCCCGGCAAAGTGCAACTCCAGGCGTGCACCTGCCCCCCGGGGGAGCATCGCAGCCCCCCGCAGCCCCAAACACTCCCGCACACAGCGCTGCATTAGAGACACGGAAGGGAAAAGGAGAGAAGAGTCCTTTCGGATGAGCTTAGTAAGCAGAACACAAGCCAATGTACTCGGCTTAAAATCACGCACGGGAGACGGATGCCAGCTACTGCATGGGAAGCGCAAGGAAGCGGCGGCTCTGTTGGACTCTGACCGCGGCTGGCAAGATGTTGCCATTAGGAAACATTTCAAAGGGTCTCACCGAGGATAGCGGGCTCCCAATCCGAAATCGCCCCATTATTAGAGCGGTGCTCGCTAGACGAGACGCATCGGGGCTATTCCTGAGCACCCACCAGCCTCCGCAAGGCTCGGGACAGCCTCACAGATTCTACTTGGCACCAGCGAATTGAGGCAGAAAAATAAGCGGCTCTTGTTCCCGCAGCCAGCGCAGCCCGAAAGGCAGCAGCCGCCCGGCTCGCTCTGTAACACTGCAGCCACGCGTTCAGGCGCTTGTTGATGCTCTACAGAAACCCGTCAATTTCAGGCGGCGTGGGAATAAAACACTAATAACCCCAAACTTTCAGAGCATCACCCCCCAGCACGATCCGGGCCCGCTCGGTGGGTTTTTGGGCTTGTGAAAATAAAAGTTAGGGGCTGCGGCGGCGCGGGCGGAGCGGGGCTCGGCGGGGAGCGCGGCGCGGCCGCGGGGGCTCCGCGGGGCTCGGAGCGGCTCCNCGCCGCGCCCCGCCCCGCGCGCGCGGGCACGCGCCGCTTAAAGCGACAGGCGCCGCCCCGCCGCGGGGGGAGAGGAGCGGAGCGGGGGGATGAAGGTGATGATGATGATGATGATGGAGGTGGTGGTGATGATGGTGGTGGTGATGGTGTTGGTGGAGGGGGAAAGGAGTTCGGCGGCGCTGCCGCTTCTTCTCTCAGCGCCCTGCCGAGCTCCGCGACCCGCGGGAGCCTCGTCTGTCCGGAGAAGAAACTTACATGTCCAAATAGTGGCGAAAAGCTGATAGGTTGGTGGGAAGGAAGGCCAAACCAACCAACTGGCACATGCAGAGATGGTGGAGGGAGATCGTGGAGCCGTCAGGGTTCACTTCTTTAGGGCTGGTCAGAGCACGGTGCTGCTGATGCCAAGGCTGTGGTTTGATGCCCCGTTCACTGAAGGGCTGGATTTGAAGACCTTCCGTGCCCCTTCCAGCTCGGTGATTCCCCCATCATCAGCTCCAACCAACACTGCCGCTGTCACCCCCAAAGCATTGCCCAGCACCAGATCCTGACAGCTCTGAAACACCTCCAGAGATGGTGATGCCACCATCCCCTGGGCAACCTATTCCAATGCCTGACCACCATAACAGTGGAACTTTTTTAATTTATAATCTCAATCTCCCCTGTCTCAGCCTAAGGTCACTTCCTCCAGCCCTTTTTACATGGCCCACAAGGGATCAAGCAGCATGTCCAAGGGGAAATTACACAGCCCTGGAAAGATGTGCTCAGTGGGCAAAAAACTAACACGCCCAGGTGAAAACCAAGAGTATCTCATGAGGAAAAATAAGTGTTCACAAGAAAGATCTATGTCCAGAGGTTCCTGAGTGTATCATGTGAGGAGAGCAGACCCCAGGCTGTGAGGGAAAGAAAGGTGGCATGAGGGAGTAATAGCAAATCTACAAAAAATTACATATTGGGGAGGAAAAAACCTGATATATCCAGAGATGAAAAACTCGGGAGAGGGTAGAAAAATGGGTAATGCCAGGATTGCCTCCTCAACCGTATCTGTGAACCAGCCTGACCCTGGCCCTGCTTTTTTTAGAGGAAAATAGGCTTGTCAGGCCTAATCCACATCCACATCAGGAGCAGAGGAAGCTAGCTCCACTAAACTAGAAAATTTCTGGTGTAAAACTAAAGGCAGATCACCACGGGGTCAGAAAGTGAAACTTGGGTCAGTTTCACAGAAAACTGACAGCAGCAGTTTCAAGCAGAGTGTGGCTCCTGCTCTTTTCCTGCAGCCAGGACCCTGGCACCCACATCCCATCCTTTTCTTCTTCAGCTCAACAAATAGGAATTCCCAGGCACGAGTGTTTTGTGCTTATAAATCCGGCAGCAATTTGCATAAATAGATGCATATTATCTGATGTACGTGCAAAATCAGGCATTGCAGCTGAAAAATCCAGCCATTAAATTGTTCTGTTGGATTTGCACGTTTCCCAAGGAATGGGACACATAAATCCACTGGCTGCATCTTTGGCTATTGAGTAGATTTAATAGCATTGTGTTAACACCTAGAGACGTTAGCAAAGAACTGAGGCCTCATTGTATTGA
Organism: Irena cyanogastra; assembly: GCA_013397155.1. NCBI lineage: Eukaryota > Metazoa > Chordata > Aves > Passeriformes > Irenidae > Irena > Irena cyanogastra. The sequence continues at coordinate 976,141 of VWZV01001474.1, read as the reverse complement.
GCTCTGCGGACAAGAATAATGAAAAGATTGTTCCAACCCCACCAATTTACAGTCTTAGTGGATTATGGGGTTTATTTTGTTTTTAAACAAGTATTTCTGAGTTTGTTATATAACATTAAATAAATGCCATCATTGTATTGAATTTAATGTAGACCCTCTTTTGAGAACCACTTCCATAGAAGCAGAAATAGTTGAGTGACACTATAGCAGCAAATATATATTTTTAAAAATCTATTTTTTTTTTTCCTTTTATCTTTATCTTCAGTTTCAAAGTTTGGAGCAGATTGTTCCAGGTTTAAGGGCAGTTGCTATTTAAATAAAACTACAAGTACTATGGAGACTACTGAGGATATTTTGGATTTGGGGAACTACAGTGTGGATGTTTTTTTCAAATACCTATGGCCAGTTATTTTGACTCTTGCTGGACTACAGCTGTTGCTCTGCTAGTGCTCACTCTGCTTGACAACTTTGTTAATATGACAAGTTCTACAAGTATTATCAAAATAAGTCTGACACCACAACAGATTGTGAAGAAAAGGCAGAGCAGTAGTGAAAAAAAAAAATAAAAAAGAATTCTTCAACATGTTTACAGTTGATTTCTAATCTGATGGCAAATTGATTTTTTTCCCAAACTAGTTTGCCATCCCGCTTTTCTGAGCTGTGGTAACAAACTCTGCACTCAAGGAATGAGGCTGCAAATGGAGTTGAATTCTCAGTTGCATTTTCAGTAACAGTGGTCGGTGTGAAACAGCAGGAGCCTCCCAACCCGAGGTTTCCAGAAGGAGCAGAGGAGAATCCAGATCCATGTTCACACAGTGGAAATCTCTGGTTCATGTGCGTGGTTGCTTTCACTCTACCATTTTCCTTCAACTCTTGACACTCCAATGAATTTTGGAAGGAATTACAGTTTTTCTAACTGATTAGCTACTATTTGAACTACCTCCTTGTTTAGCAGCACCTCACATGAAGCGCTTATAAATCATCCTCCATTGGATCTTGAAGGAAAATTAAAAATATACCATTTACATTTTTGTACCTTCTGAATTTCCCCCAAATTTTCAGATGGCAGGCCTGAGCTAGGCCTGAACATATGTTATTTGGGAGGGTTTGCTTCACTTGGATCTGCTGGAAGACTGGTTAGGAATTGGTGTTGTGGCACAAAAAGGAAATAGGAAGCTCCACCATCTAACCCAGGAATGCTGCAAGATGTGGGGTAAGTGGGGTGAAGACACTGAAGAGTGTACATATGCACAGTAAATCAACTTGCTAAACACCTCAAGAGCAAAACTGCTGATCCTAGGAGGCAACTTGCTGTACACACAACACCCAAGAGAGTAAAAGGCTCGTGGATGAGACATCTACAGAGCTGCCTGTGCCGGATAACAAGGAGCACGGAGCACACCAGGGACCTTCCCCTCCTTGATGCACACTTGTAATTCCTCCTGACAGCAGTGGGAGCTGCACATCCACACCGAGGGGACAACAGAGCCCTTGGTGGTGGAGATGAGTATCGGATGTGAGCTGTGTGACCACGGAGAGGGAGCCAGGGAGAGGGAGGTGTGATCACTGAGGGACTGTACAACACACAATAAAATTGTCAAGCAGCCATCAAGTACGTGAAAGCATGGGAATAACAAATTAAATGGACAGGAGGTGAGAAAACAGAGTCTCAAGAGGCTTTTGCCTTCTTAGCTTAGGGCTGATATCTGAATTCCTTATCAGGGAAATATTCCCGCTGGCTTAACCCGTTTAATTCTGTGACAAGTAAATATTTCACTGAACCCGAGTAAATAGTTGTGGCCCAGATGCCAAGGATAAGAAGGGGTTTTATTAAAAAGTGTGATAAACAAGAAGAAATTGAATTAATACAATGTGCAGACCTTACTGTGGGTTTCTTCTGTGTGATCTGGAGATTCTTGCTTTTCAAGTAGGAGACAGCTGGGTGACCAGTGGTTTGGAGTCATTATTACTGATTTCAGTTTGTGTCAGAAGCAGTAACAAAGAACACAACAGGAAATAATGATGATTCTAGTTTGATAGATAATGGAAAATTATGTGTTTGTGACAGCAGTTCAAAAATGAGATGAATGAGAAAAGCCTTCAGATTTAATATGCATTTGGGATCTTTTAAGGATGCGTAGGGAAGAGGGGATGAGATGAAACTGAACAGTGAAGTGAAATGTAAATCAGAGCTATGGAGAAATTAATGATCAGGAAAAGAAAGACTTCTGCCAGATCTTGATGGAAACCAGCAGAAGAAACAAAGGATGCTCCTAAGTTGGAAGATCACTAACACAGAAAGAAAATAACTAATGGTAAAAGCCAGAGTTTGTACATTTATGTAATTTTTTTAAGTAACAGCAAGTGGAACTACATGAACAGTTGGGCACAGCTCAACATTCTGGATTGCCTATGATCTGGCTCCAGTACAAAATCTAAAGACAAAATGATGAATCACAGAGTAGAAAGTGACTCGAAGAAAGAATCCACAAGAAAAGGCTGCCCTGAACAGGAACGGCATATGCACCAGCCCAAGCTGATTCCTTCCCTGCACGTGCTCCCTGTGTGCTGGAGTGGTGGGGCTGACACAGCGATCTCCCTGGTCAAACAGCTCTTTTGCAATCACATTTTCAGTGCTGCCAGACAGGCTGCAGTGCCAAGGAATTTGAACCTTCTCTCTTTTAGGTTACCTACTCACCCGCACATTGTGGATCCAAGGGATTCTCCTTCCCAGCTGCTCATGTGAATGGCACTGAGGAAAACACAGCTTCAGAGGCCCTGTACAAACCCTTCCTGCTCACTTAATTACACTGACCAAGGGAGGCAGCTTTGGTGCAGTCTGACCTCCAATTATGAGGCACACTGTGGTCTCCTCACTGAGCTGTGCAGGCATCAGTGGCAGCATGCCAGCAATGGCTATATTAAAATCAATCTGAAACTCCCAATTCCACGTCTCTTTCACCTTAGGTGTGGTAACACACGTTATACTAATGCAACTCTTTGTAAAATATTGTAAAACAAAACTGACCTGTGCAAAACAATTAACAGTTCTATTCCCTTTTTTGTCATTTTTTTGTATTCTTGCAAAGTCAAAGGAAAAAGGAAAAAGCAGACCAATAGGCTTAATAGATCTCTATCTTTGCAGTGGACTGCTGTTTAAAGAAGGGGTAGTAAAAAAAAAAAAAAAGGAAAGCAGACAAGCAGAATTAGGTTTGTTCTCAGAGTCACCAAGGAGAATAAACTGAAAGAGCTCCCTGACACAGCAGGCAGGCAGCTCCCAGGCTGCTCCATGAGGCAATGCTTTATATTCATGGAAACAATGAAATCTCACCAGATTTAGTACAAAAAAGAGATGAATTGCCAGTCTGTGATTTTACAAGCAGGAGGAAGGCCACAGATTCCCAGTTTCCCCAAAGCCTTCACAAACTTAAAACTGATTTTAAGCCTCTCCTCAGATGAGCCCATGTTTAAGCAAGATTGTGCCATCGTCTCAGGAACAGAGAGTCACCTGAAGGGTCATCACCAGCCTCACCTGGAACAGCAGTGGGAGAGCATTATCAAACACTGACACAAACCCAGGGATTTCCTCCCCACCCTCTCCATGCACCCTCAGCAGCTCAGGAGGATTTGCCTTTTCTGAAAAGTGCTGTGCCTGTGATTTCCTGTGCCACTGGAATGCTCACTCTCACATTCAGTGAGGTACCAGGGGAAGGGAGCAGGATCTGACCTGTCAAACCTTATGGTTCTTTAATTTTCACTCATCACACACCACAAAACTCCAAATTATTATCAACATAAATAATAATTCTATTAAGTGACTGCTGAAGGGAAATGAGAATTTTTCAGACTTGCAGCTTGTACTGTTGTTATTGTTTACAGCAGCAAATCTCATCATCATTGCATTCCTCTGATCTACTTGGCCCTATATACACTGAAGTGTTCACAGTAATGTAACTTATTTCAGTCCAAATCTCACAGTAAGTTACCCTGCAACAACCAGCAATATTAATAAATGACCATTCTTTTACCTAGCAAAATCATGATGTTCAGACCAGCCTTTCTAATATTACAGTGTATTCTTTTCTTCTTTATTAGAACAAAAAAGTGTTTTCCTCTGCACTGATTGGCCAAACATAAATAGAAGTGATGTTCTGAGCTCTCTCAGCCTTTTGTGGCACCCAGCTTGTTGGTATTCCTCACAAATATTTTTCCTCACAAATATGTCCAACAGTTTTTGCACTGCAGCAGATACTCTGAACTGTGTGTGTGTGTGTGCCTGGCAAATGCTGAGCAGAGCTCCTCAGAGAAAGCCCCAGTTACCTGTTTAATATGAACTCATTTTCTGGAGCTGTCAGCAGTTTTGGTCAAAAACCACCTGGAAGACAAAGCACTTTGCAAGAGACAGCTTTGACAAGCTATGGATTTTAATAGTGGAACTGAAAGGATAAGAAAACTTGGAGAGAGGGGAGAGAGAGGGAGAGAAGTGCACTTGTAAAGGATTACTTTGTGACAGAATATCCCATACTCAAAGTAATGCAGCATATTTCCAATTAGGAAAAGTAATGAAAAATTTTCAGTGTTTGCCTCCTTGCAATTCCTGTCAAGTTAAAGATGTATACAAAATTTATTTAACTACCTGAAGCAGTGATTTAGCTACAAATGAGGATCTGGCTATGATAATATTACATACAAATACTAATATCACATGCCCCAGTGAAATAAAGCCTAGAAATAAAAGAAAGGGAATTATTTAGGAACACCATATGCATGAATAATATGGACTGACTGCAGACCAAGAATTATAAAAACCAAAGTCTTCCACACATGCATAAACAGAAAGGAAGAGAAAGTGTAGAGTCACAGGGGTTAAAGTTTTAAAGTTTTGTTAAAAGTTAAAGTTTAAAGGTTAAAAAGTTCTATTATCTGCCATTGGTAGTCACCACCTGACTGCTGCTCAGCTGATAAAGACTGGTTTTGATGTTGGTGGGGTTCTGTACATGAAGTAACTGCTGCTTTTGCCAGTGTCTAGAAATGCCTGAACTCCAAAGATTAATTTTTTAAGTTCATGCATTCATCTAACAAGATTATCTGCATTTATCCTATTAACTCTGGCCAGCAGATCCTGTGGTCTCACATCCCCTAATCCATTCCCAGCTGCACACAGGCTTTCAAGTCAGACTGGCACCGTGTCCAGGACACACAAACAGGTGCTAAAAATATTGATACATCCAAGGCTGGGTAACTCTAGCTGAAAAGAGTTTTTGATCTCTTTGAGAGAGAAATCTCTGGGAGATATTCCTGCACCATCTTTTGGTGTGAGCTACTGGCAGGCTTGTGTTTTCCTGAACTCATTTTAGGTGATTCTGATTGTGCTGATCCATCAGTAGGAAATGGCAGAATCGTGGATCAGGTTTCATCGTAGCCCAGAAGCAGCACAGGATTTAGATGGGACATTTTTAAGATTTTAACAACAAATACAAATTATGTCTGGTGCAAGCTGTGGTAACCTGGACTTCACCTATGCAGATATTTCACCAGAATTGTCATTTGCAAGCTGATCCTTAAGTACTTTATGAGAGATAAATCTAATAACCTTTCTGGGAAAACCTCAGCAGGATGCAGACACTGTAATAATCCATATGCAAGCTACCACATTGTATTGTGTGCTGTCAGACAACTCAATTATTTTCTTCCAGATCTAACATAAGCTTCTGTTTAGTAAACATGATGAGAGTCAAACTTTTACATATATATATATAAAGTGCTTAATTTGCATGCAAAATTGCCCTAAGTATGTATGCAAATAGGAAAACTCATGCACAGATGACTAATTAAGTGCATTTATGTGAGAAATTACCCAATGCACGCATGGAATCTCAGTAATTGTACACACAACTCTGTGAGCCATTGCCTTTGCAATTTGGACACGTAACTGATTGAAAAGATTGTTTCTCAGCACTGGGATGGAATAACTGATGTGGAGCACACGGCCAGAAGTAGGACAGCTGAGGGGGCTTTGGGAAGAAACTGCAAAAGCTTGTGAGGAGCTTTACAGTAAGAACAGAATTTGCCATCTCTACCAGCATTGGTTTTGTATTCTCTTACAACCATCCTGTGCTAATCTGTGGCTTGAAGAGAGGCATATCTGTAAAAAAAACAATCAGAAAAATAACATCAGAGCCATGGCACAAGAGGTGTTGCCATTAAAATTAAACCTGAATTATGTAGCCTGCTGTTGCCTGTCCAGAATGTGTTTTGAAAACAAACAGCAAATTTTACTTTGTGTGCCTTGATCAAGCTCCTTTTTGTCTCATCCAAGCAGGCTTTGTGTTATGACAGCACAATATCCCTCAGGAAGGTGCAGGGAGTTTTGGTGAGAAAAGGGATATCTGTCTGTCTGTTTTAATTTTCCAGGCATTGATGTTATTATAAGTTCTGTTATCTCTAAACACTGATTAGTTCTCTTTATATCTCCAAAGTTAGAGAGTTCACGCTAACATTGTTCAAATTCAATAAGAGAACAAGTTCTTCCAATATGATGTGATAAACACCCCTGACTTCAATGTCCTGCAGAGAAAAATACCTGCCCAAATTGTTTGGATCTGCTCTGGCTGCTGAAAGCAGGGAACACCCTCAGCCTGCTTTGTGATGTTTTCCTATTTTCTGGTCATTGTGTTGATATTGAGCATTACAGGTAGAGGAGCACCCGTTTATTTACCCACAACCCGAGGTCAAACGCTTCAATCAGCCACTAGCACAGGCAAAATGTCTTTGTGGGCACAGCCAGGTGTGAGGAGCGGGGCTGGGCAGCGGCAGGAGAGGCTGGCCAGGGATGCGCTGGCACCGCAGGGATGCTGAGCTGCAGGGACGGCCCCAGCCTGGCGAGGCTCTGACAGCTCGCCAGGAGAGGAGGAGGATGCTGTGTTCCAGGCTGCTTTCACTGAGAACGGAGCTCCTCGGGTTGGGTTTGAGAAGGGAGGATTTGAGGTCGGCTTCTGCCGCTAAGTGGTGCTCGAAACAGCGCAGCATCCTCGCGGTGCCGAGCTCCCGGGGAGCAGCGCCGGGCGCTGCCGAGCTGCTCGGACCGGTGCACACACCTACCAAGTGTCCATGAGGCTGATTTAATCCTTCTGTGCCGCGGGATAAATCAGGGGAAGAACAGGCCAATCCCAAAGATTAAAGAAATCCAAAGATTGAGCCCTGCTCTGCAGTAGCTGAAGCGGAGGATTACAGAAAACAATTCTAATTTTGTAAAAGCTTTGTCTGCCTTCTTTTTGTTCCTTTTTAATGATTAGTATTGCTCTCTCCAAGTTTATGGTTGTTAGAACTTGAAGTACTTACCGAAGAAAACTGAAGAAAAACACTTAATTAATACTTGCAATTATTCCAGAACTTATTTTTAAAACAGATGCTCCATTTTTTTATCAATTGAAAAAAAAAGATAGAAAATAGTTTTTCTGAAGTACATATCTACATGTAATCTAATGTATCTAATGTAATCTACATGTATCTAATCCTTCCCACCCTCCAAAAACGGTGCAATTGAAAAACAGGGTGGAAATTCAGAAGGAGAATACAAGCTTGCAACTTCTGCTCTCCTCAGTCCCAGGAGAAGTGGAAATGCAGCAGGCAGAGGAGCTGTTTTGGCATTTTGGCACCCAAGTTTTTGCCCACAATATTGGATTCATTACCTGGTGTGCGACAAGCCAGTGGTTACTTGAGAGAGAGACATTGATTATTTATTTGAGAGTTGTGCAAGCCTGGATGCTCTGTGTATTCCACAAATCAAGCACCACAAAATGGCTTTTTGTGCCATTATTTATACACAGAAATTTGGATTTAGTGACTTTCTAAGTACAGCCCCTCTGTCATGATTGATTGGTATTTTCTGTACAGATTACACAACCCCAGCTGACACCTCCACACGCTCAGGGGCAGGGTCTGCACCTGGGCAGGGGCTGTAGGTGTGATTTTCAGTATTAAAATGAACATATTCAAGCCTAGGATCCATGGGCCTTGAGTGTGTTGCTAAATTAGCAATGTGTACAGAGATCCACATCAATATCTTGATGTTAATACATCCCTAAGGCTTGTTAATTCCTGGGTGTCCTGACTAAGAGATGCAGCTGCTCTGGTTCCCCTGTTTAGGTTTCCTTTCTTGCTGATTGCAAGTGCCCAAAGATCTTACATCAAGGAACAGTCTAACTTAAGATGATCTTGACAAATTCCACATTTTGCAGTGCTGGAAGCCCTTGCCCCAAGCAATTCTGCACCCATGGTGCCTCTCAGCCTGAGGGGAAGGATCAGTGGCCAAGGCTGTGCCATCCCAGAGGCTCCAGTTCAGGAGGCAGGAAGCTTTTGTCCTGCTTTATAGGAGGAGGAGGAGGAATTCTTTAACCCCAGTCCGTGGAGGAGTTTACTCCTTCTCTCTGCCATGGGTCTGTCCTACAAACTGAAGAAGGATGGAGAGAAAGGCTGGCTCAGTGAACACTCAGGTTCTGGGGTCCTCACGGGCTGCTGGTGGATTTCTCTGAGGCAGCAGGTTCAGTGCCCTGTGTTTACACTCCCATCAGGTGATGTAAGCCCTTTTTAGCAGATCTGAGGACCCTAAAACTGAAACCCAGTGAATATCTGCCTATGTGAGCTGCTCTGCTGAGCAGAACCCTTTAAAGAAGGAGGTGGAACTTCTGGGGAGAGGATTAGTGCCTTTTGTGAACTGTATTTGTGTGCAGGGTGCTGGTTTATTCACAACATTCCCTGAGAAGTGCTTTAAATCAAGAATCAAAAGCCGAAAGGGTATCAAAGCTGTACAGGAACTGATTACTACTATAAATTTTGCTGAAACAAGCTGATGCTTTGCTGATTCTTTGGTCTTTTTCTGGTAAAAATATGTCAGTGTTAACTCACAGCATTGACTTCTCTGTTTTTTTTCATTTTTGTTCCATGGGATTATTTTTAGCTGCTGTGCATTAGCTCTGCTTCAGAAAAATGTTGAGGTAGAGGTTGCAGCTTCTTCCTGAAAAAAACCCAAATGATTTATTGACAGAAATGCAACAATACCTGTATATCCATAAAATTAATGTCATGTGACCCCTTCCCCTCCCTTTTTGAATGGAGTTGAGACAGATGTTAGAAACATAGAGGAATTTCTTAGGAGAGAAAGAAATGTCACAGGTAAATCAGCTTTCTACCAGAAAATCTGATAGAAATTAGTGTAACAGCTGTAAAATAAGTAAACTCTTAACAGAAGAAGGAATCATTTTCAATTTTAGGGGAAGAGGCCAAAGTACTCAAAGCAGCTTTGTATGAGTTATTTATATTATAGAATAATTCCTGAGCTCCAAACAATGGTAAGGAACAGTAGCTCTCCAAAATGTCCTCTAGGGAGAGCAGCAAAAATGCAAAATTCAAATGCCATGAACAGGGTCAGGTGCAAGTCCAGAAACAGTGTGGTTCTTCTGACATTTACATTTTGTGGGCATGCATTTACATATTTAGAAACAAATTTCTAGTGGTCTACAATTTCTCTGGGAAGTTTTCGAGTTTAGCTGTAGCTTCACCACCAGAAATCCTGGCCCCTCTGCAATCATCCTCAGGTTTTCCAAGATTTAATCAGTGTATATCAACATTAATATCTTTCTTGTGTTGCAGGAATTGTACAATTGGTTATTATATTTTCCAGGTGTTGAAATCCATTTTCCCAAGGCCAGCTCTGGGTGGTGGCATCAGCCTGGCTGGTTTGTCTCTCTGTCTTTCCCACTGTTCATGAACTTCCTTCTTTTATTTTAACAGAATTTTTCTTCAGAATAATTCCAACTGTAAGCAAACTTTCTGAACTGCTGATATCTTAATGTTTATCTCCAAGAAAATACCAAAATTCAGTAGCAGTGACCTCAGTTCTTCTCCTGAATTTCAAATTGTCGGCTGACTTTCTGATACCTTTTTTCTTTGTATTTCTGTTGCCTGTAAATTTGGCCTCAGAGCTTGCTATGTACAATTAACTCTGGTTTCTGACATGGCTTTTCTGAACATGTGAGATTCAAAGAGAGAAAATGTTCAATTTTTAGCTCCTTTTGTCCTGTTTATGCACAGCCTGGGTCAGACACTGCTCCCACAATTCCAGGAGCAAACATGGAGGTCTTCCAAAATGAGGATCCCACCTATCCAGCTGCCTCTGCCTGGGAAATTAATTTGAATTTTTTTTCCCCACTTGTTCCTGGCTGGACCAGGAAAGAGGTTCAAGTTTCAATGTCTTCATTTTGGAGACAAGAGTCACACACACTGTGAATCCTGCCATGGACTGTTTCATCCCCAGAAATTATTTGGAAAAAACAAATACTATTTACATTTAAAGAAAAAAATCAAGAGAAAAATGTCAAAATGTGGCTTTGTATTACTTAGAGACTAAGATTTCTCAATGTTAATCATATTCACTAAAAACTTGTTTAAATATTAGCCATAATTCCTATAGTGGTAGAAGTGGATAAGGCACTTCAAAACCTCAGTTTAAACCTGCAAGAAGCTTTCTGTTAAGGAAAAATAGGCATAATATATTTGGACTATAAATGGAGCACTGGGTAGGTTTTCTCCCCATTGAATGTGTACATCTTGTACATTATTCTGCAAACTACAGACCAAATATTGATTACAATTTGAAATAAAACACAAAATGACATTTATGCCAAGTACCATAAACGACCCAACATCCTCTCATCTCCCAGAGTTTGTGAAGAATGGAGACAACAGCATCTCCCCACAGAAACTAGAAAGGATTTAAAGAGTAGGATCAATATCATGAGAGGAACTTCTGTGTGTACATATCCAGCTGAATTCCCAGCAATATGAAAGGGAAATATTTGTGCTGAACTCCCTGCCTGGGGCTTTAAATTGCTGTATACTATCATGCATTCCGGCCTATATTAATTATCTAATTGAGACATTTATATGGTCATCAGGCAAGTGGGGACCTGGAGAGAAATCCCTAATTAAGACTTTGGAGTTTGATAAGAGGCTGCTCCTGCACGGTGATAAAACACTATTTTTGTCTTATCTTATGAATGTGTCAGGGCAGATTATGTTAAGTGCTACCTACATGCATAATCAGATGACATATCTCTGGCAAGGCCCGCAGATAACAGTCTGCAAAGGCACAGTTATTATTTTACAGTTCAGACTGTTAAAAGGAGAACAGAACCTGTAGATTCCAAAGTGCTGCAAGTCCACCTTGGCTGTTTGCTTTGGGATTTGGGGACAGGGTTTTTGGGTGGGATGGGAAGTCAGCACCTGGAACCATCCTGCTGGCTGTCTTGCTGAACTCTCCAGGCACTCCCTCCCTGCTGCTGACACGCTGGGGATTACAGACATCACAAATACAATTCTGCCCCAGGAATCCCTGTCCAAGTGCTCCTTTTAACCCTTCATTGCCTGCCCAAAGAGAGGGGAGCAAACAGGGCCAGTCAACACTCCACATCTCACCTCATGCAGAATGCACTCCCCGTTTCTTGGCATTGAGTTTGTTGTGAATGCTGAATATGTAATGCAAAAATACCAGCAGTGAAGACTTTTTTTTTCTTGACAAGTTTTCTGGGAAAATCCAGAGCTGCTCTATTTTTTGCACACAGATTTGCCATCCTGAGAGGGTTGACTCAAACAATAGCATCCACTTCAGGATCTCTTTCCTTGTTGGGTGCTTTGAGATCTCCAGGAGCATGGTCAGCTCTACCACCAAAGCAAAAGAAAATAAATTCAGAGAACAAAATATACAGGAAAATTGTTTTTAGTGTTTTTCCTCTTGCTGTCATCCAACACTGCTGATATCAGTGGTAAACCTCCTGCCATATCTTTCATTGTTGGAGCCTTGCTGCTGTTGGAGCCTTTCTATATGTGCATATATTCATATAAATACATATACAATGTGTATATGCATTATACAACTATAGATTTATACATGCACACACACTAAAGTTAACACTGCAATTATAATTTGGGATTATTCAAAGCCTGCATTTCAAAACTTCCATGACCTTCTACCTGGATAATATATTTTTTAATTTTCTGCTGTTTACAGGCATGCATAATACAAACTGACAAGTGCTAGAGCTGCAGAAAAGAGGCGAGAAACGAGGACCAAAGGTCCTTGCTAAGCAGCAGGATGAAAGATGGCTTAGTGCAATTTTGCAGAAGGATTCAGTTTTACAGATTTCCAAACAAGAAACATGGATATTAATGGGGGTTTGCAAAGAGCAAACTCAATAACAATCCTAGTCAATTAAAAGTACATAAAGTATTAATGTCTTGTCCCCTGGTTTGTGTTTAAGGGGCTGTGGAGACTAATGTTTAAATCCCAGGAGAAAAAGCCCAATCCTGAGCTCAACCCCCATATTTGGAGCTGTCATCCATTACCAAACATCACTTCATTAATATGCAAAAGGTTTCTACATGTTTCCCAAAACATTGATTAGGTTCAGGGATTTAGGAGAGCTGGGTTTAAGCAGCCCCTGTCTGCCAGCAGCTCAGGAACATCTCAGCTCTGTCCTCTCAGCTCAGTGTCTCCTTCTCCCTGTGCAAGCAGGGCTGCAGGGCTGCGAGGTGGCGTCAGCACAAATCCATCAGACCCCAAAGGACTGCATGCTGCTCGTGGTGTGCTCCAGGTCCACAGCCCTGTCCCCTGAGAGCTTGGGAAAAATGGAAAATTAATTGGAAGCACAACAGAAGAATTAACAGCTCAAAAGCTGCACACACCTGGTTGAGGTGTAAGCCAGGAGCTTTCCCAGAGTGATGGCCCAGGCACGGCAAAGACCTGGGCACAACAACTGACACGTATCTAATTTCCAGCTGAGAAGGAAAAGGAGAAAAACACGAGAAAAAAGAAGAAAAACCACTTGTGAAAACTTTATAACCCCTCTGCTTCTTGTTTAACCTGATCACTGCATGTCTAAAGAGGTGATGGAATGAACAAAGCCCAACAAAGCCTCCGTGGGTTTGATTGATGGAGTGCCCCACAGTAAAACACTCATTCTGAAAAGCTGAAGGGAAATGCAAACTTTTAATAACATTTTCAAATTATTTAATCATACAATCAGGCCTGACCTTGTTCAATATGAAACTTCATTACAGCCTGGAATGTTAATATGGAGTTCCAAAAGCATCATAAATTACTGGTTTCTTCAATGATGCATGGGCCTGTCCTGCTGTGGCCAACTGCAATTTTAATATTTTCTTAAGAAATGAAGAAATGAAGAATTAGCAAATAATAGCATGATCCTGAAATTACTGTTCTAGGGATCACAGTTTATTAATTGGCTAAAATAGATAAAGACATTACTCATTTCCATAGATAAATGATGTAGCCAGTCCTTTTTTGGGGGGGGAGGGGTGGGGGGAAACCCTAAATGCTTATTTTTGAATAGATCCATTAGTAATTCAACTGACCTACCTTTCTGCAACATGACAGGTCTGACAGTCAATGAAGGAATTACAATGTGTAACTGGCAATTTCACCATCAGAAACATTATTTTGTATATAACTAGTACCTTGTAACAACTTAAAAATGGTATTCACCGTTTGAAAAGGGCAAAATAAATCCACTTGCAATATTGACTGACAGAGATTCTTATTTGGTGCTTATTATTTAACAACAGAGCAAGGAAAGTGAGTGAACGATTTGAATGGCTTGAAAAATCTGGGAAACTGAGAGTCCAGTGCATTTCTAGCTCAAAAATGCATTTTGGAAATGACTTGCAATGACTCCTTGTTTGGAATAAAGAAGGGAATGCTGGAATCTTGGTGGTCTTCAGGACTAGTCCAGTTCAGTGCCCCAGTTTGATGGTTCTGTACATTTCAATAGGACTGGATTGAAATATAATATTCTTTGTTTAATTCATTATCAAAGCATCATAAAAAATGGTGATTGTGGGTCAGACACTGGCCCAGGAAACCTTCCCCTCCATGCCTTAGCACAGCTGTGTTTGCTGGGCTCTGAGGGTCCCTGTGGTCCAGCCTATTCCAAAGATGAACTGTTTGCTCTCAGCACTGAAAAACGACAGCACAGGTCTGGAAACAAAGCTAATCAAACATTCTGCAGCAATTAAAAAATGAAACTGCATTTTGTTGTATGATTTTTATATAATGAACAGCATGGATATGTGGAGATTCAAGCAGCTTGAATGCTCAATTAATTCAAATTAAATAATCATTATGACCAGCACTATGAACCTTCCCACCATCCCTTTCCCCCCACATAAATCTGTTTTTAACCTCTTCTGCATTCTTTTAAATCCGTACCAGATTAATTCTAAAAGCATTTAATGTAAATAACACACACACAAGACAGTTCAGCTTTTTTTCTGTGATGCTCATCCAAGGCTTTACTTGCCAAGAAGCAGAAATACTGAGCAATAATGTGCAGAAATCTATAATTTCCTCTACAATAACCTCGGTTTGCTTTTTTATTTTTTTTAAATTCTTCTGGCCATGAGACAACGTCAAGAATTTTCATGGGCAACCCATTGCCCAGAACTAATTGATTGGAAAGCACAATAAGCAAAGAATTTCATTGTTTCAACCACACTATTAAACAACTACTTAGCAAAGGGCAAGAATAATGGAGAATAATTATTAACTGAAGAAAATATTCAGAACACATGGTGAAACAAATAATTAGGCCCAATTGTGCCAGTTCTGTGAATGTTTTACACTGCCTGCAATGAACTCCCGTTTGAAAGCTCAGTTTTACACTGGGCAATGGTTCAAAACCCAGAGACTCATCAGTCCCAGGCAGGAGCTCAGAGAGAAGTGCCAGACTGTAACTGACTGACAGCACTTCCCACTGCAATCTGGGCTTGTCTTCCAGAACTTCTACTCAGCTCTGCTTCAAATCAAACTCCATTTAACTGAGGAATTCTAGCGAGGTCACAGCGCAGGCGAGGCTGCCTGCTCCTCTGGCCTGTTGTACAATCACACGTGGGAGATTTACAGAACAGACATGCCAGGTTCCTTCTGTGGCAACAACCTCACCAGACAGAGCTGCCACAAAAGCCAAAATGTTGAATTTGCAGCTACTAAGCCACGGCACAGTCTGTTTGTGGAGTCCACTACTCGACAGTGTGACTGTGCACTCACATTTATCTTAGGGCAAAAATGTAACTGGAAGAACAAATAGAAGGGAAAATACAACTGGACAGTGCACTGGCAATTACAGAGCTGAGAATTAAAGCTACAGAGAAAAAAAACGTGTTTTGGTGATGAAAGGCGTCTCTAGAGTTACAATTAAGATGAAATTTATTGCCTCTGCTTAACATCTGTTTTATATTTATTCATTCTGATAAAAAATTATATCCTGGATCCAAAGCTTCAGCTTCCAAAGTCGCAGAATGAATGTTAATTAAATATTTGATATAAAGTCTTTTAAAAACCCACAAAATTTGCTCAGTTTACTTAAAATAGGACCCAGCAAAATACAAAGCGTGGTATCAGATCCCATAATGAAGTCTCTCACTTCCCTTGAACTCCCTGCATTTAATGTGAAATATAAAGGACTAACTTTTATATTTGTTTCCTTCTGGTATAAACAGACTGTGTAATGAGCTGCTGTGTGATAGGAGCTGAATGTCACCCAGAAGGCAGCACATCCCCAGCTCACTGGTGGCTTTGCCCCTCTTAATCTTCACCTTATATCTGAGATGTTCTTTCCCTTTTTCATGGATGCTCATTATGTATCTGTTACTCATTCACTTTGCTGGGTTGGAATAAGTATGGACTTCTAGTTATGACATAATCTACCGAAAACTACTAGAGGAATGAATTTTATTTGCTGAAAAGCCTCCTGCTCCTGAACAGCTTGTCAGTCTGCTCGCTCCTCAGAGGTCTGTTTCCCCATTAGTGCACATTTCCCCAGCTGAAGATTTAAGGCTTTTTTTTCACCACTGTCAGAATAAAAAAAGAGAAAAACGAAGCAGGTGGTGTCTTTCTAAAGTCCAAGTGTTTTTTAATGATTGTTCTCTATTTCTTCAAGTGCAGAAATTTCAATTCTGATTAAAATGAAAAAATGATAAGCCATTACAGACAGACCTCCATTCTCCTAAGGCTCCCTTCTGAATACACAATATGTTTTCCTATATAATGCATGCACCATATTTCAATATTAATTATAGGGAGGTCTCTTTGGGGTCACATGCTAATTATATCTATTTAGAATTTATCATGCTACTTCCAATATAATGTGCTGTCATTGTGTCCTGTTGTTTTTCCTTGCCTGAGGCAGAAGGAAGCTACAATAAACCTGAAAATAGTGGCAAGAAATGTTCATTTTAAAACACATGGGGTGAAAGCTGCACTAGGGGCCCTGCCCAGTGCTCATTGAAATCAGCAGGAATCATTATGTTAACCTCAAGGGAAAATGATTTGAACCTGTTAAATGTGTGCAGTTCCATCTGAGGGGCTCTGTGCACCTCTCAGAGTAATGAAATGCTTGTGGCACCACCGGCTGTAAACAGTCAGGGAAGCATCCAGCATCATGCCAGGGAGGAGGAGTTTGAGCTGTCCTGATTCTGAGGGGGCTACACTGGTACTAAATGGCCACAAGATAAAGAAGAATCAAAGCCCCTGTTTCAAATCATCTCGAGTGTGTTTGATGTGTGGATCTGTAGCACTGTGTGATCACTGGGGCTGTGCAGGAGGCAGTGACAGTGGGGCTTTGTTAACCAACCACTGTATTGCAGTGCTGGATTCAAATATGCCACATTTTAAAAATTCTCCCTCATTACAAGCCCTAAAGATACAAGCACATTTGCTGATAAACACTTATTGCATTTATAATTTCCTTTCATAATGACTGATATAATTCTGTCTGCATTTACCACCCCAAGGCATCCTTGTGTGAGGAATCCTGAAAGTTCCCTGCACAAATCACAACTGAAGTTAAATGGTGCCTCCTTTATGCCACCACCCTATGAACACAGAACCAAATTTCCAGCCTTGCCACCTATGTACAGTTATTAATGCCAGAGACTTGCATCTGCTTTCAAGAAATGGGTGCCTGCAGGATTAAGCATGGATAACACATGGAAAAATCCAGGCACCAAAGGAAAGCATCTTGGCCTAAATTCTGCCTCTGTGTTTCCTACCCTTCTAAATTGTTCATGCCACATTACCAGGCAGCAGTGACACAAATCAGACAATCAGTGACTCAACAGGCAGGAGATTACCTGATCCAAATTTCCACACATCCTTCAACCCAATTACTGCTACTGGTGGCCCTTTTACCTTCTGTACCTTTCTGTGTCTGCATGAGGACTTTTCTAAACACACCTCTCAGCATTTTGTAGCTTGACTCCTGGAAGTAAGGCTCACAAGATACAAATGTGAAATGACATTTACATATCTATATCTCACTGTGGTTATCTTTTTCTTTAAGTCTATAATGAGATGTTTTCAGGGTAAGGAAAATGTTAACATTCACCCCACTAACTGTATGTTTTTTTATTGATAGGTCTCAGCACAGAGCAAACCGATATTCAAGTGGAGAAAATGAATTATCTGGAGCCAAATGTAATTTTATTTTGGTAGGCCAACAATCAATAGAAGAAATGCAGAGTCATTTCAGTAATTGCCACAGCTTCATGACAAATACTTCCTAGAAACTCCTGGCTAGGTGATCTCAGCATCCAGGGTTACTGAGGTGGATCTTTAATGCAGGTTAGCTCAGATGTTCAGAGACACATGCAAATTATGCAAGCATGTGGGCTATTTAATTTTAATATCCAAGGTCATGAGTCAGATTGTCTCAGGTTATGTAAAAACCTTTTGGTAGAAAATGAAGCTGAAGTGTGAGAATTTCACTTTACTTACCTGCTTAAAAGTAGCCCAGCCAACTAAGCTGGTAAAACCACATAGGAGGATGTGAGGACAATTCTCCCAAGGTCTAAAGGCACAAGAATGAAGGAAGAGATGTTATTGCAATAAAAATCCGGAATTGGGCTGCCAAATACTTCAGTCCAAAGGTTGGGTGGTCTGGACTGTGTCCTATGGGAGCAGCTCAGGGTGTAAAAAGGAGCATTATCTCACTAGAAATTTTCATTTCTAGTGTCTGATGAGGCGAGGAAGAATTCAGGCTTGGGAGCGATGGCAGAGAGATGGAATGGCAACAAGATGTTCCACAATTCCAAAATGTGAACAACGTGGGTGGTGGAGTATGAGCTGATTGTGAGATTTAACTGGGGTTCACTGTGGTTTTTGAATCCTTTTTGTTTGGATTCTGCCCTGCTTGTGGGGTTCATGGCATTTTGAGGGATTTTTGAAGCTCCTGGGGACCTGATATTAGTCTATTTTTAAAGTGCCTTGAAGGAAACAAAGAACAGTGGAATCACCAGTTGTGAGGGGGATTACAGAAGAAAAAAGTGAAAAGCATGTTTTTCAAATGTATATGACTTATTAATCTACTTTCTCTGAATTTTCCACAAGAAATGAAATCCTGTTTTACTTAAATACTTTGGGATTTTTTCCCAGTGGCCACTTGTCTCAGAGTTTTCAGTTATGCAGATCAGACACTTGGGAAATGGAGAACATCTTCATTTCCCTTTTTGTTCTGAAACAAGAAATATTCATTATAGCATCTAAGGGAACCTCCAAAGTATGAGAGAGACTTTAGATTATAATTTCTCCTTTAAAGAAAAGCTATTCTTTTGTATAAAGGAAAAAAAAGAAAACAAAACAACAAAACATTTGAAGAGTGTTCAATCAAAACAAACCTAGCTTTGAGTGTTGTGAGAATAGAAATTTCTTCTGCCAGAAATCTTTCCTACAGGTAATGCTATCTTTAAGCATCTTCTTTCAAATGTAACAGAAAGTAAAGAGTAGGGTTCCTACTTGTAGCATAATTAGCAAACCTTGGAAGAAGAAAGGGAATAAAATATTTTACATGTATTTTTGCAGGGTAGGAAATGGAAAGGATGAAACAATTCTGGCTGGAAAAAACCCCAGCCCAGTCACAATTGTAGAATAAAGAAACATTTTCACGTACCTGCCCCTATAAGAGCAATGTGCCTGTGGTTGGTCAGACCCAAAGAAAGACCCTGAGTTCATTAATCTGAGATGAGAGTGAGAATGCCCACAAAGGAGCGGGTAAAATTGTTTTCAAAGCTCCTGCTGTGAACGTGCAAGCTCTGGGTTCCAGACAATTCCTGACACGTGAAACAGGAGTTGCTGTTCTGCAGGGACAGTGGGTAAATGCAGCCAGGATGCTCAGGTCTGTTCCTTGCTCACAGCTGTCCCAATCTGCAGTGGTGATTTTGTTTGGCACAGACTGCACCCAAACTATTGATGGTGAAACCTTCCTTCAGCCCAGCCTGACAGCCCAGCACCTCCACTGCTGCTCTGGCTCCTGCACGCACGGTGTCCTGCACTCAGCAGCCAGAGGGATGCTCTGGGGTCTGTCCAGTCCACATCCCTGCCCTGCCACAAACCAATCTTGTCTTCTGGTGCAGGAACTGTGCCATCACCTCTGCCATCTTTCCCACACTCACCTGATCTTCCTGCTAACTCCCACATTTATTTACTCCTACTGCACGCAAAAACAAATAACAAAACATACCAAGTGTCCAAGCAGACTTGTGCCTGTGACTCTGTGGCTGCAATAACTGGGTTTAAGCTGGCACACAGCTCTGTTCTGCAAAGCCTACAGCTTTAGGTTGTTTTCTCAGCCCATTCCTAACTGAGGTTCTTCATTTTACACTGTGACCACACACTTTGTTTGTTCTCACTAATTAAACAGCACGACTAAAATGTGTATTGCAAATACAATAATCTGCCTGTTCTTTCCTGAAATGGTTGTTTTTTATACCATGGGATTTTAAATTAAAAAAAAATCAATCTAGTTGTGTTTGGTCAAATGTAGGCACATTAGATGAAAAAAGACCAAATAATGATTGATTAGCACTTATATTTCCAAAGTTTTTGTGATCTTCCATTTCCCTGCCCCCATGCTACTGAGTTTGAATTGCTTCCCTACCAGCCTGTGCATAGGAAAGTACAACCAAATATTTTCAGAATACATCTCTCACCCTCAGGATCTACACTTGATTTTGATATAAAATGTTATTAACTTTAGCTCCCAGTACAAAAGGTCTTGATCAATAATTGTTTCTACCTGTCTATCTTATTTCTGTGTATCTTCTAGGACATTTTTGGACTGCTGCCAATATATTTTGGTTTGTAAGCACATAACAGTGTATCATACACCTCAGATCTAGGTGGGTTTATCTTATCTTTTCATTAGGTGGAAGATGGGGTTTTTTATCTACGTAGATTAGATTAGTTCAAGGTCACCCTGAGAAAAAAGAGAAGAGAAGAGAAGAGAAGAGAAGAGAAGAGAAGAGAAGAGAAGAGAAGAGAAGAGAAGAGAAGAGAAGAGAAGAGAAGAGAAGAGAAAAAGGACAAAGCAAGGAAAAAAATAACAAGGCAATAAAATAGCAAGCTGTTAGAAAATGGAACCCATATATTCTAATGTAAATCAACCTGTATCACATCCAGCCATCTCTTCAAATCATTCTCACTGATTTTTCAAGTCTAGGAACACAAGAAATAAAACCAGAGAACCTTAAGGGGATCCTGTGAACACCTGCCCATCCTCTGTCTCTTGACAGTGCTCCAAAGACACCTCGTCACCATTTGGCCATAATATTGGAAAGATCAGGTAGTGCAGCCAGATGATCCTAAATACCTGGTTAAACTAATTAAATAATATCTAATTTAATACCTGGTTCAGTGTTTCATTCCTGAAAAAGCAAAATCACTGCAGCTTATTTTCGACCACAGTGGAAATATCATCATGTGTGAAAACAACACCGAGTTACAAAAACAGATAGTTTCTGATTTTGTAAGGTAGGACACAAGTATACCAAAATAACTAAAGAGGGGGTGGAAATTCACTTATTATGTCAATAATTCAGTCCCCAAAGATAGTAAAATCAGCAGAAAATAAAGAGTCTGGCATATTTAGCAGCTCCATATCTCACCCATTCATTCAACTCAAAAATAAAACTTTGTTGCTGCGTTCTTTACTTGTTAAAAATATGACCTTGAGAAATTTTCACCACCCATGGTGATACCACCAGGTGAC
The DNA here is from genome assembly GCA_013397155.1 of Irena cyanogastra. Classification (NCBI taxonomy): domain Eukaryota; kingdom Metazoa; phylum Chordata; class Aves; order Passeriformes; family Irenidae; genus Irena; species Irena cyanogastra. The sequence goes on along the minus strand of VWZV01001474.1, from coordinate 955,025 downwards.
AACTCACCTCAGGGTGCATATTTACCAAGAGCTGTGGTAGGAAAACACAACTTGCTGCAGCACTATTGTGAATATATTTGAAAACAACTCTCCTTTGGTAGTGGAGAAAGAGCTGTGAGCCAGCTCCACAGGTAAAGAAAGCAGAAGCCCCTCTGCCACCTGCACAACTTGAAACTTTCACCTTGAAAGGACTGGGCAGGAACTCCAAACCAGAAAAAAATCACACACAACAGATCAAACATTTTTAACTCATAAAATCTGTTTCCTGGCACTTGGTACTTTTGCCATAGCTACATTTTAGCTAATTTCTGGGTGAATTACCTTCGCTTGGTGATCTGCATTTGGAATGTTAGTGAAACATTAGAAATTCTTCAGGTAAAATAAAAATCAAAGGAGTTTTTGAATGTTTGGGAAGCAGCATGGAAAAAGAGGAAGTGGCACAGAAGAAAGAGCATCGTGCCTGGAGGTGGCAGGGGAGGTAACTCTTCTCCTCTCTATTCTGTTGATAAGGGAATTCTCTCCCTCTCAGTGTTCATTCTCCTCATTTAACATTCGAGGCAACTTTCTGAGACAAAACATTACACAAGTCTTTGAACTCTTCATCGTTGAGAGTCAGTCTCTGACTCACCAGAAAGGGCAAAGAGCTTCCTTATAAAAATGTTGTTACCAAGACACAAATATCATCAGCTGGCTAATTGGGTGGGAGGGGTGAAGGGAGCAGAAACCCTGCAATTGGCTTCGACCAGGTCTGTTCAGAGGCATGGAATCCACCTCTGTAGCCACAGTCATTCACAGCCTCAGGGAATTTTCAACCTGTAACCTCCAACTCAAGCTTCAATGGATTTAATTGGAACACAGCCCTGAACAATCATCTGGCACTGATACGTTTAATCAACCATATCTATTTAAGACTCTCATGCTTGACACATTATATTTAAAAGAAGTTCTGGAAGGTGCATATTTCTGTTAGATTTTCCTTTCTCATGATCTACATTGTTTCACAAGATCTGCGCTAAAGATGGAATTTTGAAGGCAGAGCGAGTGGGAGGCTGTGAATAGTTTATTCAAAAAAAAGTTAATTAGAACTGAAATTATTCACCATTTTGAGTCAAGCTTGGCAAATAACTTGGACTGATTTAAAAAACAAGAAAAGAAGTGGGCCATAGGTGACCATTCACAAAACTTGCAAGTCAGAGATCTCTGAGTCCCTGCCTGGTCTCAGGGACCACAACATTGATCTGACACAGGGAGCTGTGGGTTCAAGAGCTCCTTCTGCTTGCTGCAGAGCGGGGTTTGGGGATGCAGCCTCCCATTTCCAGGTGAATGCTGACATCATCAGCAACAAAGATTCATATCTCTTATGAAAAGAAACAAAAAAAGGTGTGATATTTTGAAATATTTAACTGGCTGCTCGGAATGAAAAATTCCAAATTTGTTTGTTTTTTCTTTTCAAGTTGAACAAATTCACTCACTTCTCTCCCTTAAATTTACCTTCCTTTCCAGGGTGAGTCTCCTAATTCCAACAAATGGACTTCTCATTGTGCTCTTAGGGAGTATTCATCTCACCTAACTTCAGATCCCTACTACAGATAGAATTTCTTTGAATTTAAGCCTCCTGAGATCACTTATTCATCTAAGCTTTCCTGTATATCTGCTGTCCATGAACATCAGTCCCATGTAGGAGGTTTAATTTCCCCAGCAGACCATGAGGGGTGATGAGCAGGGGGTGCATTCCCATGACAGTTTTCTGTATTTGGTGATGTGAATCCCGTCCTTTCTCCCCACCTAAAACTGCTATTGAAAGCAAGCAAAAGCCCCTTTCATAATCCTGATCTTTGCTCTGATACCAAGATACTTTAGAAAACAGACAAATCTGTAACCAGTTATTCTAGCTGTCCTTTTCATTCCGTAAATGCAAATTAAAAATACTTATCTGCCGTATGAAGACTTGCCATGTTTAAATAACTATTATCCTTTAAATATATTCCAGTGATGTAGGAATCATTATTCTAACAGATAGAATAGGCATTAAATCCACAGGGGAGTCATTATAAGATGGCTATTTCTCTCTGTTTGACCGAAGCAGCAGTTGTAATGTATTTATTCAGGATTTAGCAAATGGAATTCAATTAGAGCTGAAATGGTGTTAAATTGAGTAATTCCTATTGTATTTGTCTGACAGCAGGAGTGGCATGACCTGGAAAGTGAAAAGGATCAACGTGCAGCCAGGATCTCTGCGGGCTGGAGCACTTGTTGACAGAATGTCACTGAACAGGGATCTATCCTGCTTAACTTCTTAATCACCTGCTTAACACCTGTAATAAAAAGTAAACACCAACAAACATCTGTGGACATTATGTGCTAAAGTCCCACCTCAATAGAAATAATCTCATTTATTCATAGTGGCTGAAACAGAGCTTAATATTCATTGTATTACAGTGGTGTTTGAATCAAGTGTTCTGATATAATTCAATTCTTGGCAATGAGAAAGAATTCAATATTATACAATATCTTGTTTCTCTGGAAGAATTTTTAGTTAGGGGCAATGTGATTTTAAGCTATGCAGCAAAATAT